>CABHPH010134284.1:0-41710 GCA_902168325.1 Peromyscus nudipes | reverse complement strand
AAAAAAAAAAAAAAAAAGTGAAGACTTACCCCAGTTCTTTCCCTGTGAAAGATTTTAGGATACTTTCCCTCATGTTGATGTAATGTCATGATTTGTCTAGTTGTGAGACTTTTCTAACGATCCTCAATCACACACAATGTGTCATTCAACTTCAACATCTGTTTTTCACCTGTCAATAGTTTACTTCTGGAATGTCTTTGACTACTTCTATTCCAACTTTTATTGCCTTTGAAAACTTATAAGAGATAGATTTTAGAATAATGTAACTTGCATGCCTTCCTTCTCTTTCTTTTGGAATATTTCTGAAATTATCCTTAGGTCAAACATATCATCAAATACAGTGTTAAGACAGTTCATTCTGATGCCAGATTGTTTGAAATAAGAGTTCTTTTATATTAAATAAGAGATATTTTATAATTTCAAGTGTATTTCCTAATCTGTTAAAAAGAAGATAAAATATTAATATCTCCTAATTAATATATGGATGAAACCAAATAATCCATGAAAATTAAACAAAATAATGACTATTACACAAGTTATTACTGTATATTAATTTTTATTATTTTCAATCAATATTCTTGATACTTTGGGACTTTTTTTGCCATCACTATCTATTTTAGGTATGTATATTATCCCTTCTGAAGATTAGTGGTTATATAGTGTCAAGTCTCACTTTTTTTTTAATCCATGTCCTATATACATAGCTCTAGTGATCTGTAATACATCTGAATTTATGACATTCTGAGGAAAATGCAGCCCCCAAGCCTGAGTTTTCTAAGTGTTTCTTATCACCTCCCCTCAAAAACTCGTGACATCATGCATTATCTTTGGAAAAATTTCCTGCCAATGTTTTCCTCTTCTACTGCATTTGTGCATTTCTTCTCCATATATTTAAGCCCATGCTCTTTCTTTTAAGAGCTAAGAATCAAACCCAGAACTTTTCATTTGCTAATGAGCTAAATCCTCAACTATACCCATATGATTTTTAATGTCCCAAACTTTACAATATTTATTGCCTACTAGTAACATAATGAATGTTTTTTAGAATCACTGTAAGTTTAAGATTCTTTAAGACATACTTTCTTTAGAATAATGTCATGAGTAGACTGGGGAATGGTGGGGACAAGAGCAGGAGGATTCATGTATGGGGTGGAGGAAGAGAATGCAGGGAAAGACAGCTGGAATTGGGTGGCAGGTATTTGTGGGGTGATGTGGAAACCTAGTGCAGTGGAAACTTCCTGGAATCTATGAGGGTGACCCTAGTAAGGACACCTAGTAATGGAAGATACAGAGTCTGAACTAGCTATCTTTGTAGCCAGGCAAGGCTTCCATTGGAGGGACTGGGTTGCATTCCATTGAGCTGTTGGCCAGGGTTGGGAAGGTGGAAGGTATACCAAGGACGTCCCTAAACAACCCAGGCTGATGCTAGAACACAGGTCACTCTCCGAAAACTGATAGCAGGTCTCAATAGCAAAGGGCAATACCCACACAGCTCATTGAATGTAGCGAGGTCAGAATGGTGCCTGCATGGAGCCTTCAATCCTATGCTCTAATCTCTTTGGTGTGAGAAGGTACTCTGAAGTCTACAGAAAGAGAAACAAGGACACCAACCTAGCCATAAAACCCTAGACCTACAATCTGTCCTGACTGCAAAATGTGCTGTTCTATGCAAAATTGGTGACATAGAACTTGAGGGAGTGGCCAACCAATTGCACCTGAGGCTCACCTCTAGGGAACCTATGCTCTACATTGCCTGGAAGGAGAGTAACAGGAGACTGGATAGCTCAGGGACCTAGAGTAGAACCAAACACAATTGGCAAGGAAAAAAAGTCATGAAATGTTTCCTAATGATATTCAGCTATACTCATAGATCAGTTATGATCAGTTAGACTTCCTCTAGCAGCTGACAGGAGCCAGTAAAAAGATTCACTGCCAGATATCTGGAGCGAGAGTCAACGTTGGAGATCTCAATCAGTTCCTTTCCCAAGCAGATCAGGAACCCAGCTGAAGAAGGGGAGGAAAGACTCATGGAGTCAGAGGGGATGGAGGACACCAGGAGAACATGGCCCACCAAATCAACTAAGCAGGGTTCGTATGGAGTCCCAGAGACTGAAGGGACAAGCACTGGGCCTGCATGAGTCTCTACCGTATATATTTTATGCTATTGGCTTGGTGTTTTCAAAGGGCCTCTGACCGTGGGAGTGGACATTGTCTCTGACTTTTTTTGTCTATTCTTGGGACTCCTTTCCTACTATTGGGTTGTCTTGTCCAGATCCATAAGAGGACTTTTGCCTTGTCTTATTGTAGATTGTTTTGTCCTGTTTGGCTGTTGTCTCTTGGAACCATGCTCTTTTCTGAAGAGTAAATGAGCTAGAATGGATCTGAGGGAGAGAGGAGGTTGGGGGGCTGGAAGGAGTAGAAGGAAAGGAAACTGGTCAGGATGTATTTTATGAGAGAAGAATCTATTTTTAATAAAAGCAAGAGAGAGAAAGGAAGAAAGAAAGAAAGAAAGAAAGAAAGAAAGAAAGAAAGAAAGAAAGAAAGATAGATGATGGATAGATAGATATATTTCTTTTGTTATGTCACTGGTTTGGAAGCTTGAAGGAACATTTTTCACTCTTTAAATCATGTCAATAGATTAGTGCAAATGTCCTGAATAAAAATTGCTTCATAGTCTGTCCATTCTCTAGGATTTACTACAAGCTTGTGTCTTGAAATGAAGTTCACTTTCATTTAAAGAACCATCTTCATTACCCTTTCATGCTCTGTTAGGGCATCAGCAAAGTTGGGAATATTTCCTTATTATGCACTGGACACAAGGAATCATACAATTCCCAAATGTTCCTATTTTGCTTACTGCTTTTCATAAATGTTAAGGTAAGAGTTTGAATGTCATTAACATTAGCCACAGCTTCTCAGGACAGAAATCATGTTTCTTACTTACTTATTGTAGGTAGCATATTTTTTCTTTCTTGTGCCGTCCTTTGTCTCAACATTATAAGTTGTTTTGTAAATAATTAGCCATTATAGAATGATACAGAAATATTCATTCTGTACTTTTAGTTGTTAATAGAAGTACAAACCAAATCCTACTTTGTAATTTGTTTTGCCAACTAAAAGAAAGGCACTATGACATATCATAAAGTATTTACATAAGCAATCAATAAAACATTTGCTAAGCAAAATATATTTCATATTTCTTTTAATATTTAAATGAATGTCCTGCATTGTAACAGAAAGTATATTTGCCTGCAAAATAGAAATTACTAAGAATAATATTTGTATATTGTAGAAGAGGCCTATTTAAAGGGTACAAAGGACTGTTTAATGTTTAGTCTGAGACTAAAAAGAAAATGACAGATGTACTATTGTTCTAATATACCATTCTTTTAATAGAGTTGCCATTAGTGATGAAACTGTACTGTATTTATTTATTTATTTTAAATTTTAAAAAATCATAAAGTATTTAAAGTATAGTATTAAATATTTAGATTTCCCTTTGAACCAAATAAAATATTCAGAATGTAAGGGTTAAAATAAAATGTCTGTGAAATAAATTTGCATCATTAAACAAGTTATTTAGCTGGAGCACTGAATGATGTTAATACGTGCAAAATTGTTTCATAATATTTATAGCAAACTGAGTTGAGCTTTGGTACAAAGAGGGAAATGAGATTCCCAGATCAATTCCAAACTATTGTATTGTTTGAGTTCATTTCAAAAGCTTCCTTTGGGACTTTTCAGATTATGGAGTTCAGGGCAGCTATGCTTTTAGTACACATGGAAAATTTTAAGATGCAATCATTAGTAAACATGTCTTATGTGATTCATCCGAGTTAAGGAAATGCCATTGGAAAAAATGAAGTAATGAAATCAAGTTTTACTAAAATTCAAAAACATCAGTGCGAAGCAAAGAATGTTAAGGCAATTATACATATGAACAAACAATTAAGAACACCATGTTTTAAATTTGTCATAATGTGCATGAAAGAGTCAAAATAGACTTACTCAGTGATTTACCTTCCACATAAATAATCTACTTTGCATTTTAAAGTTCTGTTTTTTTATTAACTGAGAAGAAACTAATATAATATTTTCTAATCATGTAGTGCCTGGTTTGTACATTATGGATGAGAGAAATTACGTGATTTATCATAATATCAGGGAAAAAGAGAGCTGTTACAATCAGGACACTTTATCCCACAAAGCAGAAAGTGGGAATATTTATTTAAGGATTCCACAGAGCCCATTATTTCTCTGTAGTAGGTCACATACTTTGTGGTAAAAGTAAGGTCACTCTGTTGCATCTTAATTAAATTATATACTTTTTCAAAAAAATTAAATAAAATTATAAATATAGGATATTTTTAATCACGCTATTTTTTTCTGTAGTCCACATTAAACTTATTTATGTGAAATTATCACTGGAATGTGCATTCTACTGTGTTGAGAGAATTCTTAGTTGAAAACAACCACTGGTTTTCTCTAAACTTAGGAAAGTGAAAACATTGTTTTGAGAGTAGTGTTTCCAGAGACTAAACTGTTAACTTGTGCTGTAGCCAGCAGATTCTAACTTTATTGTTCTCAGTGAACTAATGTCCGATTGTGTAACTGCCTTCCCTCTGGACCCTCTATAAAAACAGATGCATATCTCAGAAAGCTGTCTAAGGAAGTAGGGTTTCAGTACACAGCACAATAACTTGTCTTAAAGTTAATTGGAACTCTCAAATATTAGAGAAACAAGAGGAAGAGTAGGCCTGAGTTTTTAGTTACTGCTCCTTTCTGTGGGTCAAATGGAGCTAGACTCTTTTAAAGTGTAAAGTAACAGAGTTAATCTGTAACTCTCACAATTATCCAGGGTCTTTCTGTGCACATACTTCGATTGGTCTTTTCAGTGCCTCTCCACACACTTTAAGTTGAGGGACAATGCATTTATGTACGCATGGACTCACAAGCAAGTTAGTAAACACAGAAAGAAATTTGGAAGAATTGAAATATAAAAGATATATAGATAATTGCTCATTTCAGTTGAGTGTTAGCAATAGTTATGTTCCAAGCAAAGTGTAAAGCTTGATTGAACAAAGGATAAAGTTAATACTATCTAATAAGAACAGACCATTATAGATCAGTGAAACTGCAAAACAGAGCGATAAGACAAAGGGCAAGCCACATTATCTAAATTAACATTTTTTCCAGCATGAACACGAAGGGACACTGTAGGAAAGCAAGAGCTAAAGAGTACGGCCTGCATTTAGTCAACCTGAAGTAATTATTAATTTATGGTTGTCTGTGATTTTAATGAAAATGAAAGCTGCGAAGAAAGAATTGAAAGAGATAATGTGCCGTGAAATTGAGTTTCATTTATTTGGGGGCCACCTTTTCCTTTTTTGTTGTTGTTAAAGGGAAGAAAGTTAATGCAAAATGTCCACATTAAAATTTCACTAGGATTATGTAACCACCAAGTTAAATGGTAATCATTATATTTGAGGAGAGTTAATGCAAAAGAAATCGAAGCCTGGATTTAAGGTCTACTGGCAAGGGCAGCAATAAAAAAAAATCAATGGGACAAAATTAATGCCAAAATAATAATTATTGCCTTTAGAAATATAAAACCAGTAGGTATTTTATCATATATTTTGTCCTTCCTATCGTGATGAAAATATATTTTCTGATGACATCATTTTTAGATAGAATATACTTTTAGAGGGAGGAGGGGCCCATTAGAGAACAAACAGAGCATCACAGTGCAGGCATTTTCTTTGACCTCCATACAGTGTTGGTAAATAGTCACGAATGACATGACTGACAAGTCTCCCGGAGCATCGCAGGCATTCCTGACATAACAGTGTACAAGAGCCAGCGACTCCTGTGTTTAGTAAAACTCCGCTTTACAAAAATAGCAACTGTGCTCTCAGAACCATTGCAGGCAAATCCAGAGATCTAAATAAAATCTTTCCGTCAATTAAAACAGAGAAATAATCTTCAGTGACATTTTTACTCTTTTTTGAAAAAAAAAAAAAACAACAAAATTTACTATTAATTTGGAATTATTAGGAATAGTGAAAAAATGTAAGATTTGGCTAGTGATAATATCTATATAAATCTTAGATATTATCTTTGCTTTTAGAAAATGGAGGTGCATTCCATGGGATGTACACTTGGGCCAATCAAACATCACCCTTTTTTTTTTTAACAATTACTATAAAGTTTATTTTATCACACATTTAAGTTATGTCTTATATTCTCCAGACTGACAGAAGTTTATATATCCAGAATACACTGAGGAAACTGAATATGAGAAAAACAAATATGTACTCTCTAAAATACCATTTTTAAAAGCAGAGTAAGAATTTCTGTTATCTTCTCTATTTTTCTCCCTCCCTCCCTTTCTTCATCCTTTCCTCTCATGAAATCCCCATATATTTATTGAGAAGTTTCTATGTGCTTCACATTGTGCTAGAGAGTTGTAAATACAGATTTCAATAAGGGTTGTATCTATTCTCTACCATCATATAAATGATTGAGGTCTGTATGTGATTGTTTTACAAGAGAGAAGAGTTCTAAATGAAATTTAGATAATGGAGATCTTGAGTTCATGGTGAGGTAGGATTTATTATTGTGAACATATTTAATGTATGCATCTTGATGGTCAACATAGGATAATAGTACTTGAAGAAGTAAAGAGGAGTAATTATTGAGTAAGTGCTTTCTGCTGATGAGAGAAGTGAAATTCTGATTAGTATCATCCAGGACTTCAAGAGATCTTGTTTTCAGAGAGTAAAGCTTAGATGAGACTCCTAAGAGTTCTACAGTAGCATCTCAAGTCTTGAGTTCAAGAAAGAGTTTTATGTCCTCTCTTCTGCTACCTAAGTCAGATTTAAAGTGAGAGGGAAAAATAGTGGTGAGTAGGGGTAAAATGAACCACTTTGAAGGAAATTAAAAGGAGAAAATATTAGCCTTTAATTTGGTTTACATAAACTAACCACTTTAACTAAAGCTAAGGGCAAGCAATATGGAAGGATAAGAAGAAAATGTATTTTGCTTTTGAAACAGAACCAATTTCTTCAAATGGTCTGGTTTTTTAATTCAAAGATTCAAAGACATTCATGAATATCCACCTACTGTTCAGTTCTGAGAAGAAAGTCAGATTGCATTAACATGGCTTTCAAAGCAAATTCCACTCATAAGTTACATATTTGAGCAATCCTTTATATATACTGGATATTTAAAAGCCTTTGAGTACCTGTATGATTCCACCTACTTTCTTCAACCTTCAGGCATTAAAATTTCCCAATGTAATAACTTCTATCCCATAAAAGAATTATCATATTTGTTATAATAAGAAGCAGATGACAACCTATAGAAATGGAAAGTGTTTCTTTGCCTGCTTAATTAAACAAGGAGAAATACAAAATGTTTCTTACAATTATAAATGGTTTTAAAGTCCACCTCAGTGATTAAAATATTAAATAAAATTGAGAAAGGTGTAAACTTTATAATGATAACATGACAATACTTAAAACACGCCGTCAAGTTGTACTCATTTTGCACTATTTGCTTCAAGGTCACTTGATACCTCACCTTATTGATCAAAAGAAGAGTTCCTGATTTCTGAAAAGTGAGTACTTTCCTCAGGCTTCTTTCATGCAAATTTCTTACTGAGTACTCAGCTTCCATCTGCTGTGCAACTTGACTGGGAACGTTCTCTCCGAACAGTACCTCTCTGTATTTTCTTTCTGTAATTGGAAATGGAATTGTCAGTTTGTGCACAAGTTCATATTCTCCCTGTTCCTTTGAGTTTTCAAACATACTTAATTCGTTTTAGAATTCTGGCATATTTTGCATTTAAAACAGGCATGTAGTAAACACTGATGAATGTTAAAAGCTATGTACCTAAAGAAAGACAAACTGAGGTTCAAATCTTCTACTCCTGACATAGCTTTGAGGATTGAATGCTCACTGTCCATCTGAAAGTTTAAGAGTTACCACCACTTCTAGAAATATCATGTTATCAATCTGTAAGGAACTCAGAGGCTGGGACATGAAAATATTTCTAACGAAGTCATTCAACAATAACCTATGCCCTTTACCATCTCCATCATGCAACAATTATAAATTATGAAATCATCAGAGAATGCAACAGCACAAACTTTTCAAGGAAAATGATTACTAAAAAAATTATTGTAGAAAATTTGAAACAATTCTTAGAAAATCATACAACAGTTTTGCACTAGTGCTGTGTAGACTGTTTGAAATATTTTCCTACCAACAGGAAGGAAACAATGAGTCTATATCTGAAAATCTCATATATTTCTACCAACTTAATTTTTATATTCACACAATGATGAATGGGAGTAAATTTCTTATGCTGTTAGCTATTTGGACCCAAGAGAAGATTCGTTTCATACTCCTGAATTAAGGAGGAGAAATCTGATGTATCTGCAAAGACCAGAAAAAAATGTAGTCCACAGCAATAATTTTGTTTTTCATCTCTCTATTCCATTATGAATTCTTTCAAATGAATTCCCCCTCTGGATTTGCCTACCTGCTAGAGTTCAAACACCTCTTTAAGCAAAGTGGCAATAAAAAGCTTTAATAAGTGCAAGCCTTGCTGAGTGAGGAATCATTAGTGTAGACGTGCAGGAAAACACAGTTTCTTATTTGAGAGAAAGTGTTAGGAAAGCAGAGTGTGGAAACAAGAGTCATCAAAATGCAAATATAATAAGATATTTAAGCAAACAAATCACACACTAATATTGTGCAGACAATCCTCCTTTCTCTTGCCTCCCACAAGTTCAATTTTTCATTTCTTTTCCTTTGCCAATCTAAAATTTGTTTACTTTAGACCTTGTTAGAAGGTTTCCACCTTGCACTTTGATCCTTTGAAGTTGAGAGTTCTTATTTCTTCTGTAGATAGCTGTTTAAAAGCTATGGGTCAGGACTCTTACTGATGCCGTTGTTCTCAGTGGTACATTTATCTCACAGAGTCCTCAGGAGGAAAAAGAAATGTGGCACTATGAAAACAGAAGGTTTAACTAAGAAAATTAATTTTACTAGCTACTCAAGTCAAGGGACTGAGAGATAGAAATATGATGATATCCCTGAGTCTTTAACAGATAAAAGAGACATTTTCTCAGTTGAATAACAATTTTGTTCTTTAATAGGAATAATCAGCTAATTAGTAATTTTATATAAATTGGAAGATGCATGGAGAATTATATTAAAATTGTGGTCTATACAGATGACTACAAGAATTAACTTGGAAATCTTTGTTTTATTGAGACCTTATCACAAAGACATATTAAAGGATGCTCAGATTGGTTGTAAAAACCAATATAATCTACAAAGATTCATTACTTGTCTTGTCAAAGCAAGAGATAGAAAGATCTTGAAAGTAAACAATTGGTGTCAGAAAAGGGCTGAAGTGTTTTAAGTGCAGCTGAGCAAACTTATCTTGGTTCATGAACAGTTAAAGCAGGAAAAGAGATAAAATGGTATGCCTGTACCTAGAAAGAATGACTATTTATGCATAAAGTGCACAAAAATAAATAAAAATTTTAAAACTTATAATATTGTGTCATTCGGTTTGTAGCTACAATTACTCTCTATTTTTTTTATTTCAGTAAAATGTGGTATTAACAGATATTGGATAGACATCAAAGTCCATAATATACAGTATTATCAGTTTCCATGCTTAGGATATTGTATATTCATCTCTTTTTCTTGATTACAGTGTCATGTTACAAAGGCAAAATTCATGAATTTGATTTTTACTATTTTCATTTGTCTGTTTTACAAGACAGGGTTTCTCTGTGAAGCAGTCCTGGGTGTCTTGGAACTCGCTCTGTAGACCAGGCTGGCCTCGAACTCACAGAGATCCGCCTACCTCTGCCTCCTGAGTGCTCGTATTAAAAGCATGTGCCACCACCGACTGGCAATTTCTATTATTATTATTATTTTTTTTTTTTTTTGGTTTTTTTTGAGACAGGGTTTCCCTGTGTAGCTTTGCACCTTTCCTGGAACTCGCTCGGTAGCCCAGGCTGGCCTTGAACTCACGGAGATCTGCCTGGCTCTGCCTCCCGAGTGCTGGGATTAAAGGTGTGCACCACCACCACCCGTCAATTTCTATTATTTTTATTCAATGCCAGTTTATAATACAATGCTGATTTAAGAGTACTACTAACCACTATTTTTCAAGACTTACTGGAATAAGGAATAGAATTGAATAAAAGGAATCTAAAAACCCTTTGTGCAAACTGCTTTCTGCATTGTGTTGTACCATTTATTTGTATATTTTCTTTTTAATATTTACTATCACATACTGAGCATTAAAAATGTGTGATAGCCAGTGAAAAAAATTGTGGTTGTCAGAGCAACCAAAATGCTTTTATGTAAGTATTAATGGGATTGAGAAAATTTACAAATATGAATGATGTCAAACATTATTGATTGACAATAGAATGTTAATTTATATGGTTTGACATGAAATACAGTTCTTAACTAGAACTTTATAGCAATACACACACACACACACACACACACACACATTAAACAAATACTTTCAATATAAGGAAGTTTTTAAGTATCTGTGGTATCAAAAATATCCAGCCAAAATTAAGGTATAAAGTATTAAAATGAATGGAGTATGTTAGTTTCTCTGTGTCTTATGAACTTGGTTCGGCTTTAAATGCAATAACTGATGTATAGTTGCTAAAAAACAGTCTTGGGGGTTGGGGAGATGACCTAATTGTCAAAGAGCTTGGTGTGCAAGCAGGAGAACTTGAGCGTGATTTACAGCACATATGCAAGAAGCTGGATGCAGCAGCTGATCTGTAGACCCAGGACTGTGGATGGAAAGTGGACAGAGGCTGTTGGATCCCTAAATCTCTCACCAGCCATTCCAGCTGAGACACTGAGCTCCAGGTTCAGCGAGAGACCTTGCTTCAAGAACTGGGTGAAGAGTGACTTAGAAAGATACTCATTACAAATCCTGGCCTCGACATGCACTCACAAATGTGAACACGTGCAAGCGCATACAGCACACACACAGTGCCACTCCCATATCAAAATACACAGACCAACAGAAGATGGGCCTCTATTTTGACTCTAGTAAAGTGAGTTCAGAGACAGACAATCCTCGATTAATATGGAAGTAGATGAGATGAGTTGTGTTATTCTATACTCTTTCAGTCTTTTCTCTTCATGATGCTAGTAGGCCAGTTTTCATTCTCAATCAGCAATTGGAAGAGGCTGGTAAAGGTCAAGCAATAGCAGTAATAATTCAAGGCAAGAAGAATTAAAAACCCCAACACAAACAGAAATGCAGTCTCTCCCAGTTACATTTATTTTGGTCAGAAAAATATCCTGACAGAAAAGAACATGGGGAAGGAATTGGTTTATTTGGATTACAATTCAAGGTTACAGTTCATCATTTTAGAGAAATCAAAACAGGAACTCAGCTCATCACATCCAAATGTAATAACCAAGAGAGAATATACACACTCTTGCTTGCTCTCAGCTCATTTTCACTTCTCATGTAATGCTGGGGAGCATCTTACTAGAGAATGGTACTGTCCCAAATGGGCTAGGTCTAAGCACGTCAGTGAACAATCAATATAATATCCACAGACATGCCTATAGTCCCATCTGATCAAGACAATTCCTCTCTGAAGGTTCTCTTCACAGGGGATTCTAGGTTATGTCATTTTGATCAGTAAAATTAAGTAGCACACAGCCCAACACTTCATGCCAACCAAATTAAATACTTTGAGAAAAGATCACTATGAGCCTTGATTAAAACTTATACCATATTCTAATATGATTAAGTAGTGATCTCTTGTTATTTTACTTGCAAGAATGAAGTTAAAACAAATTGTTTTTAGTGGAAAAAAAAACTCCTACCATCATTATAAAAGCAAGAAGTGGGTCATATGATCACCTATATCAACAATCATATAGGTACCAAGTGAATTCTTTTCAGAAAGGGTCTTGGCTATTCATTCCCCCTACTAAAAATGTGATAATCAGGAATAAATGATAATTGTTACACTGGAAACCCCAGGATTCAACAAAAACAGCCAAATAACTAAATCTCAAATTTATGGAAACTATGTTTTAGAAATTATGTGTGAAAGTATAAATGTATAAATTTATTTGTATGTTTTGACTGTGTGTTGTGCATGCAAAATCCAGGAAATTTCTAAATGTAGTTTTTTTTTATTTCAAATATAAGGAAAGAATTATGATAGAAAATTTTGCTAACTAAAAAACTACAATGTACATCAGCTGCAGTGGTATACACATGCAATCTTATTGCTGGAAATAAACAGACATGGAGATCCAGAGTTTAAAGCTAGCTCTGGGATACATGAGACATAAAATATGGTCTCAAAAAATGAAAGTCTGTTGAAAGGCATTGCTGGCTTGTCGATGTTGAAGTCTCTCACAGCCTGGCAGATTTTTCCAAAAGCGTGGCAACATGGGAAACTCTCTCCCTCCCCAACAAAAGCTTCCCGCCTCTACCTGATCTTATCTGGAGAATGTGCCTAGACCTAGAGGACTGACCTTATCTGAAAGTTGTCTCTAAGCCAGATGCCTCATTTATCTTTAGCTTAAATCTAGGCAGGTTCCTGCTAGCAGATTTGTGCTAGGAGCTCTGCTATAGGACCCTTCTACCACATATAAAGCCTTGTGATTGGACCGTGCCACTTTATGCAAATTAGGCTTTGTCCCCAGGCTCCCCAGTCCTATATATTTCTTATCTTCTGGAATAAATTTGAGCTGATTCACCGAAGTCTGTCTCCTGGAGGGCTGTCTCCATCGTACCACAGCTGTCTGAACCCTGTTCCCACTTCTGCTCCCTCCACCCTCCTGAATCAATGTAGTCAATGATCCCGAGGAGGAAACAGAGCCACAAGAGTCAGAGCCACAGAGACCTGGGAATATGAATTCTCAGGACTGTATTTTCTTCCCCTGATAAAAAGAAATTTCTAAACAAGTAATCAGTTCTAAATTTGATTAACAAATCCCTATTCTAACTGGGACGTCAGAAGAATACAAACGGGTTGATGCCAATCAAAATACAATCACAGAAAATAAAACTCAACTACTGTCGTGCTGTATAGCAAGATGATTATTATTAATTTCCTCAGGGAGCACCATACTCAAACAGAATAAGCACATGCATTTTATAATATAATCAAAACATTATTCTACCTGTGATTTAATAAAATCATAGCTCGAATTTTGCCAATACATACAAAGTTAAGACACGTTCCCCCATTTTGGTCTTTGTGTTTTAGAACTTCTCTTTGGAGAACAATCGGGCAGGAATATTTATAGGACCCGGTGACTATGAAAGGGGTAACGTGGAGGAAGATGTTCTGCAAAGGACAGAATTCAGGGCAGCCCTTTCATCCCTCCCTTCACAAGTGCTGCAATTAAGAGGTAGATTTTAGAGATTAAGTCAGTCTAAATTAACCAGTCACCTTATCCCATGGGGAAGTTCTAGCTTCAGGCTGAGAGAGTCACCAATTAGTTTATTAAGCCCCATTCCGTGTGTTGATTGGCAGGAGGAGCTGACCTGTCAGTAAGCAGGAACAATTCAACAAAAGTACACACACACACACTACCTTTCCCTGAAGCTGCAAACCAATAAATACCCAGAATTGCTTTGCTAGATTTTGTCTGTTCTTAAACTAGCATACTAGACTTTAGTGACTCAAAAGTATAAATACCAAGAATATTTGAAAACAATACTTAAGGCCCATTGTGAAAGAGCAGGTTGTCCCTACACGCTTCCTTAATGTCCCAATGCCAGGTGCAATGGAAAACTTGTATTTGTTTCTTTTTCTAGCAAGAAGAAGGTCACATTTTTTATGACCATTGATGTCCCCCTGGTTTCCACCCACAATTCTTGGACATTTTCAAACACAGTGCCCAGAAATGAGAAGCGCTTCCTCTTGTTCTCCTGTGGGATCCAACAACATTCTAATACAAGAACAGTGGCCAAGGGTCCAAATGACCCTTTCCTACTGTTAATCTGGCCCCAGAAACAATTTCATCCCTTCAAAAGCAACTGGAATCTAAATTGCCTTTTGATCCGGAAATACATTTATTTTCCTGTTTGCTTCTTGCTATTGTTTTAGTTTCTCTCCACACACACAAATTTAATACAGATTTTTAAAACTCACCTTTGTAGAGAGAAAAAGCAAATATGCTTTTTATACCAGATTCCCTTTAACATTTACAAGCCAATTCTTCTATTTAAATTTTCCTTTTTTTTTTTTTTACCTATAATTGGAAACAGAAACTAACAGTATAATATAAATCAGCAATGTGACTAACATTGTACTTTTCAAAAATGTTAATGTGATTCTAAGTTAAACCAATACATAGAACAAAATTTACAAACAGCAGTCTTATGTTTATAAAACTTCCTCAGAAGACATATTTTATGAATGATGTTTTGATAGTATTGTGGTCTAGTTTTAAAAACTTAGGTAAATCATAAGGAAACTTGGAAAGCTAAAACACTTTTCAGTGACCTAGATGTACTTAGAGAGAGCTGTGATATTTACCTAAGGCTTGGGACATGGTAAGATGCAGATTTTTACAAAGAAATTAATTTAATGAAATGTATTAAAACTAAAAGTACAAACAACTACAGCCCACATAACATTTTTAAACAATTATGCATAGCTTTGATATGATAGATTTTTTTTGTCAGAATATAATTTTATTAGCATGATTGCTACTGAGGTACTGAGGATAACTTATCAAGAGCTCAATTTACTGTATATGTTTATTCACTTCCCAACTATAAATCAAATTCAAAGCATTCAAGACAATATGCTTAATAAAGAAGCCTTCTGTTGCAACTCTTTATAATCTTTCTTTACTTTTACAGTATTTTTTAACAAAAAAGACAACATAAAATCTTTGGTATATAATTATGAAACAAGAAGCTAATTTCACTTCTGACCTGTGGTCAGGGTTTGTAGATATAGACAGATGATCTGATTGTAAACTCAAACAAGATTATTCACTGCCTTAGTGTGAGTGAGATCATAACTCCAAACCATTTTTTTAATATTTTCTTCAATTGTACCTAAGACATAAAGACCAAGCTTAGTAAGAACAATGTAATAAGAACAATGACTTATGATATAATGTATATATGTGACCTCTTGTATTTATATAAGAACCAAATAACTTTATAAACTCACTTAATTGGCTTATGGACTCAAGGAAGATATCAACTAGTAGACAAAAATCTTAGTGTACTCTATTTTTCTCTTGGGTGATTTGCTTGAAACTATTCCACAATGAAAGCTTGAGTAGATTGATAAACATTTTGTAGAAGGCACTGGCAAGAGCATCTTTTCTCAGGCTGTTTGCCAACTAAATTATTCTCATGCACTTTCTTCGAAAAGACTGTCTTAGAAGTACAATCACACCCATTTCCCAAGATGGACACATTCTTTAGTAAATGCTCCGCTTTGTTGCCCTCACTGAATTTCCCTAAGTTTTGATAAAACTGTTGACTGTTTTCGCAATTTGCAGTTGAAGCACTTTGTCTGTATGTGGCATTTGGGTTGTTCATGTTTATATTTAGGGTCTGAGTGAAATCTCCAGGGTTAGAGTTGTCAGATCCACATTTTGCTTTTGTCAGAAGTGGCACAGGACCTGATGAGCGTGTTGAAAACAGTGTAGATAGAGAAGCTCCCCGTGTCGATTAATTCAGTGCACAGCTGGGGCTGGGAAGGCAAGCCCATTCTAGGGAATGAAGAATGGCCTATCAGGGGTGGGGCTGCCCGCCTCCCTCTCCACAATGTACTAATCCTCAATTTGGCACTGCTTTAAAAGAAAAGAAGTCTAAATTGAGGCCAGCTGATTTCTTACTGAATCAGCCAGCTGGATGTGGAGGCAATTTCCGCAGCCTCCACGCTGTGGTAGCCAGGAAATATTTTAATTGAAAGAACTCTATGTTGACAAATACCAAAGACAACCTATTTATAACTTTTAACCAATATTTATGGAATTCTTTTATTTAATAACATTTCTCTTAAAACTGCAAAATAGAAAAGAAAAGCTGTCAGGCTAGAGCTAAAGCTAAATGATATGGAAGGTAAATAAAATCAGAAGGAAGGAAAGGAAGGAAGAATTAGTTAATTTTGTACAAGAATCAACAGGCATACGTAACTGAGGCAGATGATATAAATATATTCAAACAAAGTCATTTCACATCACAAGAAGTTGTGATTTTTTTCTTAAAAATTGATAATCTAGAAGAATGAGTATATAAAATTAGTGAGCATATATTTTTAAGCATTTAGTTGTTGAAGCTATGTCAAGATATATATATTACCTGGAAAATTTAAAAAAAGTCTCAATGATTTCTTACATAGTCCCTCCTTCAAAAGAAACAAGTTTAAAATGATCTGCGAACTCACCTAACATCCAATACAAGTATCCTTCCTCAATAGTACAGTGATTCAAATTGCCAACTTTGATTAGAAGGATAACATAATCTTTAAATTATATACTCCTTTCTTAAAAGTGTGAAATAGTTTATTGATTTTGCACCACAATGTAAACTATTTGGCTCTTCCAGTTACTATCTCATCAATAATCTTTCGTGTTTGTAAGCAACACTTTACCTCCATAAATCCTTATATAAATCTTTAATTTTTTAACAACTTAGCTTTTTGAGGTAGTCAATATAATGTGCAAGTATTTATTTTATAATCAAGAATATGATCATGTAGTTATCTGTTCTTGGTCCAAACGGAGTGATGAGTTACAACAATGAAAACAGTTTTAAGCAATGTTCATTCAATAAAGAATCAGTAGCAAGCCCCCAAAATCATGATTATGTAGTTTTATTACTTGAAAATAACAAATATAATCAGATGAATACCCTGGTTATTTGGAAGGTGTTCTTCAACTTCCAGCTTCTTGGGAAGCATTGTTAATACTGTTGTTTTTCCATTGCTGTTACTGTTCAAAGGTAGTGGGGACTTTGCCACAAGTGGTTTTGCTGGTAGCTGTGGTGTGCTGTAAGGCAGCTCTCCCTAGTGGACACTGATATAACCATGCTTCAGGAGTCAAGCATGTACACAAACTTCTGTGTATATAGCAGAACAAATGTCACAATATTTGCATCCTCTGCATAAAATTTTAGTCACATTTCTTATCTCAAATGATAAATATGTTTGGGGATAACAATTTTCTAAATCCATCTCACAATCAGGTGTTTGGGAGGCACTGGCATTTTTCAAATTAGTCATTTATTGAAGTAAAGATTAAGAAATAACAAGAGTGTTGTTTTGTTCCATTATTTAAGAAGTAAGAAGAATATCTGGGTTTATGGAATCTGGAATAACTAATATCAAATAAAATTTATCAATTAAATTAAAATATTTTTGGCAAAACAAAACTGTTGAGCATTACTTAATCATAGAGGAAAGCGCCTGTCAGAACTTTATAAGCAATCATATTGGAGAAGTAGACGTATCTCATTACTCACTTTCCATTTTTATGAAAGGCTCATCCACATGTGCATTGATGCATTCATAGGCTTACACCTTCTTTGAAAAAAAAAGACATTTTGCATTTAAATTGCCCTTCCTCTTCCTAGAGCAGCTAAGAAGGGGAGTGTAGCTTTAAAAGAGCAATGTATAATAAAATGTAGTTAAACAATCATGAGCACTTTTGAAACAGCGAATTATGCTTTAATTTTAATTTATAATTAAATTTCATTAGGTTGTTTTATAGAGAAGCACGCTCTTATAGAGTACCTTAATCAAAACATTAGATGATGCTGTAATGTTTCTGGGGCACATAAAGTCAGGCTCGGATAAGGACAGCTGAACCTGAAGACTATGCCCATTGTAGAGTCTTTTTTGCTTATCATTTAAAACACAAGAAAGGAAATAGAATAAAAGTAGAATAAAAGGGAAGTAGAGGTAGTATTGATATTGCTTTGAGAATGGAGGAGGATCCATCTGTCCCTACTAGCATTATAAAGTTGTGTTCACATCCTGGCTCCTATGGGCTTATTGTCTGACTGAATTATTGGATGCATTGATTCTACATGAGAGAAGGAGAAAATCCATTTCCAAGTCAGATTTGCAGTTATGTAAGTTTTGTGGTCAGTTTTGATTAAAGAATAGACTAAACTGGCAGTCAACCTTGAAAATGTAATCTTTCATTCAAGTAAATCAAAAAGCACAAATATTAACATGTTCACCTATATGGAGAAATTAAAAGTTGAGTTCCTAGAAGTGATTATTACGAACAGGAGTTAGTGCAACCTAGAAGTGTGTCAGAGGAGGGAGTGAACAGAATAGAGGGGAGAGAGGCCCATAGGATATAGAATTATGTGTCAGTTAAAGATAAAAATAAAATTTAAAACAACATGAAAATGGTATTGGTATTTGTGGTAGTTTGAAAGAAAATGGCCCACAAAGGGAGAGACACTGATGGGATCAGTGGCCTTGTTGGAGTGGATGCTGCCTTGTTGGAAGAAGTGAGTCACTGTAGGAGTGATCTTTGAAGTCTTCTAGGGTCCACTTCCTGTTGCTCCGGAGTCAAGAAGTAGGACTTTCAGCTATATCTCTAGTATCTTGTCTGCCTGCATGCTGCCATATTCCCAGCCATCATGCTCAACTGTAAGCTTCCACCTCAATAAAATTCTTTCCTTTTTAACAGTTGCTATGGTCATGATGTCTATTCACAGGATTAGAAATCCTCACTAAGACAGAAGTTGTTACCAGGAGTGGGGTATTTATTGCTGATGGGTATGACCATGTTTTTGTTTGGAGGCATTTGGACTTTGGTATTTTGGGTTAGGAAAGCAATAGAATTCTGGAAGCACTGTTTAATGAGGCATAGAAGTAGGAACGTGGAGGCAATAGTGCTGAGAATGATTTGAACTGTGGGGCGCCCGCTCAAGAGGTTTCAGAGGAGAAGAACCTTACTATGTTGCCTAGAGATCATTCTTATGCTTTTTTGGTGAAGAAAATGGCTATCTTTTGTCCTTGTCTGAAGAGTCGGCCTTGTCTGAAGAAGTGTTTTGAATTAGTTCTCTTGGCAGAGGAAATCTCAAAACAGCTTACTATAGACTCTCTTGTGTGGCTACCAGTGTTAACTCTAATGAAGATATACAATGAAAAGGAGCAAGCTGAGCAAGAAAAAAAATATTTGAGAAAAGGAGCACCAGAAAGTCAAATGAAGTTAATTCCTGTATTGGAGGAGATAAACCAATTATGAAATGGAATAAAGGTAGTGGTGACCACAGGGTAAGATCCTACCCAGCTAAGTTTCCAACTTGTGAAAAGAAATTAAAGAAAAGTTTAAAGCAGCATGTGGTGGTGCATGCCTTTAATACCAGCACTCCAGAGTCAGAGGCTGGGAGAAATCTCTGAGTGTGAGGACAGTCCAGGCTTGAGAACAAGTTCAAGGATAACCAAACTTAGGCAGTGAAGGTAAGCAATGAAAAAAGAAAGCTGGTGAAAATGTAATTGAAAAAGAGGGGCGTATTATAGCCCCAACACGAAGAAATTGGCAGCTTCAGCCATGTGGTTCTGGTTTTAGATATAAAGACAAATGAGAGAGAGATTATGGAATTTGCATCTGTATCTAAGGAAAGCCACTGAGGCCAGGCATGTGTCTGAGGTGTACCTGGGTGGAGGCCTAGAGAGACCATTGTATGAAGCTATGAATTTGAGTTCTGGATTCCCTTGGAGACTCCAGGATATTGGAGATGCCAGAGCTGTGGGAAAACTGATTAGGAGATCTGCTAACAAGGAGTGGAACTAGCTCAAGAAAAAGAAGTGTGTTGCAGTCAACAAAGCTGAAGGCAGTTGGAGATCTGAAGAGTGATTTGACATCATACATGGAAATGCAGAGTTTGGAGTTTGCCTAGCTGGTTTTTGGTCTTACTTTGGTCCAGTATTTTCACACCATGCTCCCTTCCTTATGTTTTGGAATGGTAATGCATATCTTGTGCCATTATATGTTGGAAGTATATGATCTGCTTTTTTATTTTAACTTTACAGGGGATTGCAGTTAAGAGATTGTATGAATCTCAGAAGATACTTTGAACTTTAGACTTTTAAATAAGTTTGAAACTGTTAGAGACTACAGGAACTTTTGAAGTTTGACTGAGTGCATTTTTGCATCATGATCTGTCAATAAGTCTTTAGGGGTCAGGGAATGGAATGTGGTGGTTTGAAAGAAAATGGTCCCCAAAGGGAGTGACACTAATGGCATGAGTGGCCTTGTTGGAGGAGGTGTGGGCTTGTTGGAGGAAGTATGTCACTGTGGGGATGGGCTTTGATCTGAAACTATAAGCTGCCACCCCAATTAAATGTTTTCCTTTATAATAGTTGCTGTGGTCATGGTGTCTCCTCACAACAATAGAAACTCTAAATAAAAGAGTATTGAAAAAAATGCTTCTGCATTTAAAATTCCAGGATACCATTTTTTTTTCTGAAGACAAAAATGAAGGGAAAAGAAGATGAAAGGAAAGAGAGGGATACCGTGGAGACTGACACTCGCTTTATTGCAAGGGCTTAGCTGAGATGGGAACCTTTCCCAGCTTTCTCTACTCTAAAATGGAGACACTGGAAAGAATTATCGGGGAAGTTATGTTTACGACTTAGAAAGACTCAACTGACTGGGATACTGCCACTTTAAAAAAAAACTTATTTTTTTCTTTCATCTGCTAATGATATGAGCTGAAAAATTTGCAGAACAGTGGCAAAAATCTAGAATGTGGTGTACAAATGAAAAGGAACAGTACACCACAAAGGCACATTAGATAAACAGTGGCTTAAGTCTCTGTTTTACTGTTGTTAACCTCTCATTTTTGGAAGACCTACTGGCATTAAAATAAAGGATAGAGAGGGACAATTAGGTATGACCTGTGATTGTATGTATATGAAGGCCTGAGTTCTTCACTTATATTTTTGCTTAGGATTATATTCTATAAAATAGCATCTTACCTTTGTGTTCAGTTTCATTATCAATGTGTATTTCTCACCTAACATTTAGCGGTTTTGAATATGAGAAGTGATGCAGGAAATCAACTCTGTTTTAAATTGATTAATTACTATTAAAAGATTCCTTCATTGTCATTGTCAGAAAACTTAGAACTATTCAATATTTTCTGGATAGCAGGCTTACTGGCTACATTCATAGGCTTTTCCCAATTTTTAAGCAATTAACTTGGAACCAGGGAGATGGCTTAGTGTGTAAAGAACTTTCTGTGCAACTGTGAAACTTGGTTAGGATCCCAGGAACCCACAGAAAAACCAGAAGGATGTGGTAGTATGCCTAATCCTTGGGCTTGAACGCAAGACAGGGAATCCTTAGATCCTTAGGGCAAGATGGCTGCATAGACTAGCCTAATTATTAAGCTCCATGTCCAATAAGAGGCCTTACTTCTATGTATATGGTAGACAGTGACCACGGAAGACACTTGATGTCAACCTCTGGCCTTCATATGCACACACACACACACACACACACACACACACAAACACACGAATAAGAAAAATAAAACAATATAAGAGTATGACATGTATTCAAACCACTACTTGGCTGTTATTACATTTTGCCTTCCTCTAAGAGATTGAAGCCCAAGCATGAGCATACAAATCAAACACCTTACCACTAAGTTATGCTCCAACCTGATCCACACATTGTATCATTTGGTTGGTGATTTTGATTATTTTTGCTTGGTTTTGGAGTTTTTAAGATATGGTCTTTATATGTAGCCTACGTTGACCTCAAACTCACCATCACCTGTCCTCTGCCTGTTTCATATTTGGTTTTAATAGCCTCTTATCTTAATGTGCTTTACCAGGTAAAGATTATACATAAATAACAATATAACTGATTAAATAAATTCATAGCAACTTCAGTTAGAAATGCTGCCTTAATGATTCCTACATACTTATTATAGTTTAGAAAAATACATTATTTAAGAAATATATTTTACTTCTGGTGAAGTACTATTCATGATAGTGGATACTTGTCAACCTTTAACAATATTATCATTGTGGATGTCCAGTAGTGTATGCTAAATACATCAGCAGTAGACCTACAAATCCCCTTAGGCTCACAATATACAACTGCACTTATCACAAACCATCTTTTTATAGCCTATAGAGGTGATTTTTTACTTCCATGAAAAAAAAAAAACATTCTGCATCAACTGAATCTTTTTTCCACATGTTTTTTTTTTCTTATAGATGGTAGTGTAACCAGAGATTTTAGGGCAAAATCCTTGCTCCAATAAGCTAATCTGGGCTCCCTGCTTTGATACGTCAATTGAAGAACTATGTAATGTTGAAAAAGAAAGCGATTTATTCAATGAGGTCATGATGGGAAAAGGTCTAATGACCCCAGTTTCATCTTTGGAGGGTTCTAACAAAATCTTTAAGATTGAATAAGGGACAAAATGAGGTAACAGGACAAGAATATAGTTAATCATTTCTGGCCAAGGTGTGTTTCTGCTCAGTGTTATTTCATTTCCAGTCCTTCTAGGTAGTCTGAGAAGTCCTTATTGCTTAAGGGAACAAGGTGGCCCTCAGGAGATAGTAACTTCTATCCAGGATAACACCTTGCTCTCAGAGATGATAACCTTTTCTGGTATGAGAAGGGCTGAGGGTGATTTTATTCTCAGAGGATTGTTTTTTGTTCCTAGGACACAAGAGGACTGCAGGTTTGGACCCTGTCTTGTCGCTGTGCCTTCAGACTTAATGGGGGAAAAGATTTGATGGGCAGAGTCAAGGGCAGAGTTGAACTGAGAAAAAGGGAAAGAGATTAAAAAATGCACACAGAAATGTCATGCATTCATTCTACACTTAGTACTCTGTGGGCCACAATGAAGAGCCAATGCTTTTTGGCAAAAGCAGTTTTACAGTGTCCATTTCTATAGTTTATCGCAATAAGGACAAATGAGGTCACATTTCCCTAAATACAGGTGACTGCCGAATGATTGGTGAAAATTCACTTAAACAATGTAAACAATTACTGTTTTCAGTCTTGAAAGTAAAATTTCTTAGGACACCATCCATCGGCACGACAGTTTCTGCTGCATTTTTGAATGTCTGAAATCTTGCCATGCTATTACATGGACATTTTATGAAATAAAATTTGAAAAGCTTTTATGGCTATGGAATTATTAAGTGGATTACTTTGTTTTGACTATTACTGACACTGGCCCTTTAAAGGCCAATATCACATAATCAGCCATTCCTTGACCGTTCAAATAGAAATCTAAGGATGTTTTACAGTTGGATAGTTGCATTGCAATGTGAAATGGGGTGTATCAACAGAAATAACCCTTTTCATTTTACCTAATCCCAGGAAATAAAAGCTTTAGCTAATAATAACCCATCCTTACATTAGAAATGTAATTCTAGTAACGGAAAAATCTGAAATTGCTGACCACATACCATTCATCATGGAATGTCAAACAGCCATCATTTCAAAATAGAATAAAGTTGCTAAACGGCTAGATGTGAAAGTAGTTTATTGAAGATCCTCTTGCCATGAAAGGAAGATACAGGAGTGTCCTCCCCAGGCCATCTCTTTTAAAATGTTGACCTTAGTGTTGGGCTCAGAAACATCAAGTACTAACATTTACATTTTATTTATTTAATTTATCTTCTAAAATAATATCTGTAGCATTTTTGTACAACCAGGGAATCCCAACTATATTGAAATCAGATATCATATATAAAACTGGAAAGATCAGTGCTAAAACCTATCACTTATTTAGACTACAGTATCATGAAAAAACAAGTTTGCTAGAAAAGTAAAAACAAAAAATAATATAATATACAAAGGCTTATGTAAACATAGACTAATCCATTCAATAGTATTTTACTGTATTGTATCTAAGTATTATTTTAATAGTTTCCATTAATAGTTAATATGGAAATATATCTTAAACAATTGATTATAACTGATTAGAATACATATCTATAGCTATCTTGCTACTAGGCATCATTAGTTTGCTATGCTTCGAGAGTCCAATGTCTTACATACATTCTCCTTAAGTTCAAAAAATTAGCTCGAATTTGTAGATAGAGCAAAAGAATATAATAGATTTTTACCAAGCATTTTATTCTAAAGTAAGATGTATAAAGTGCAATTTTATACATGCATAAGTGAATGCCAATCTACTTAAATGCCAACAACATGAAAATTTAATATATTAGTTACAGTTTTGTAGTTATGCCTGCAATCTGTATTTTTGTTTCCATAGTTCTCTGACTCTTGTTCCTATTTTTATATTAATGATTGCTTTCTTAAAACGAGATAGTATTTTTGAATTCATCTTTAAATAGTATGGTTTAGTTTTGTCTTTTTACACCTTGCTTTTTAAAAAAAGAATTCTGTTTGCAAGATCCAACAGCACTGTTTAAGTAGCTCTGGCCAAATCCATATACGTTCCAAATGGAACAGAATTTCCTCCCATCCTCCCTTGTTAGTGGTCACATATTGTTTCCAGTTCCAAACAATTGTAAAGCATACTTCTTAGGAAAGTCTTTGCATATATTATAGTAAAAGTAACATGTATTTATTGTGGCTTTGTATTTGATAGTGCAAATAATTTTCATATCATAATGTACCTATTTTATTAGCATTATAAAACAAGACAAACAGATTTTGATACAATGGTACCTTCATTAGCTTTATACATGATGCCCTAAGATAAGTGAAATCTTTGATAAATGCATAAATCTGTGTACCCAAACCTCTGAAAATAACCCTCTTTCTTCACTCCGTTGCACTCTCTAGCCTCTGAGTAGTTGATTTTCATCTCAACAGACACATCTAATGTGACTTTTCAGAAAAGTATCCCATAAGAATCCTAAAATACAAATTGTTTTGTACATTTTCTTTCTCTCACTAAGTATAATCATTTTCAAGTTCACCTATGTTAAAATGTTTATTGAATGTTTGTTTATTTTTATTACTAAATAGTTTCCATTGAATGAATCAGTAAACATTTCATTATTCTCTTTTAAAAAGAAAACAGGACTCTTTACATCTGGAACATTATAAATAAAGCACTATTATCAGGGTTGAAGAGATGGCTTAGTAGTTAAGATCATGTACTTCTCTTGAAGAGGGCCTGAATTTGGTTCCCAGTACCCACGCAAAGCAGCTCCCAGCTGCCTTCAACTGCAATTCCAGAGGATCAATGATCACGTCTGGAACCAGCAGGACTTGCACTCACAAAACACATGCGTGGGGGGTGCACATGCACACACACACACACACACACACACACACAAATTTAAATGAGATATTTTTGACAAGCTTCTATGATCATTCTTACTGTCTTTTTCATATGAGCTGGATTGGTTGTTGAAAAATATATATATATAGTTGGAATAATTATATCTTTTAAAAAGGACTTCCAAGTGGATCCCAAGTGGACAGCATTTTGTGGGCCTGATATCAATTTTAGCTATTTTGACTGATAGGTTTACTTAGTTATTGTATTGTTCTTGACTGTAATTTTGAAATGATTAATAATTTTACTAGTTCTTAAATACAATTTTCACGATTTTATATTTCAATGTTGAATTGTCTGCTTGAATATTTTATTAAGTGTTTTAAAGCTAGTTTTTCTCTCTTTGATTACTCATGTTGAAATTCTTTCATACCTGAGACAGAAATCATATCTGTATCCCAATATATTTGTGTAAATGTACTCCAGACTTTTTACTCCTGCTTGATTTTCTGAATGGTGTTTCTGTATTTTGCTAGTCTTATGTCACCTTGACACATAAATTAGTTATCTCAAAGGAAAGAACCTCAATTGAGAAAAAGCTTCCATAAGATCCAGCTGTAAGGCTTTTCTCATTTAGTGGGGGAGGGTCCAGCCCTGTGTGAGCAGTGCCAGCCTCTGGCTGGTGGTTCTGGGTTCTACAAGAAATCAGGCTGGGCAAGCCATGGGGAGCTTTACTGACTTTTCTATTCTTATTAAAACCCTGGTAGGTTGCTTGAGGTATTAGTATTTCTAGTTCTTATTTAAGAAATCAGATTATTCTAGTTAAAAAATGTTTAACTAGTAATTTTCTATTGCTTCTCCAATATGCATTTACCTTTATTGAATGTTTAACCTATTTCCCAAACTCCTGTGGCCTATATCTCTGTAGATATGACGCTAAGATCCACAGGGGAAAAAAAAATTGTGTGTGTGTGTGTGTGTGTACATGAGTGTGCATGTATGTGTGCATATATGTGTGGGTATGTGTGTGTATGTAAGATGAGGTGGTATTCAGAAAACTGGGTGATGTTTGTGATGGCAGTACGGCAACGACACTTTCATGGGAATAAGTAGAAAGATGGTACAGTAGGGACAAGTGCTGGTGGGAACGACCCGCAAAACTGAGAAACTGCAACAGAGCAGCAAAAAGATAAAAAGAACGAACGAACCACCCGAAGTGGGCGGCTCTGGGACCTATAGCGAACGTGCATCTATTAGGAAGAAGAAAACCTCTTAAAATAGCAGGGGCGGGGACGTGTTTAATAGCCAACTGCAGGAAGTTTCCACCTGGGAGTCGATTATGATGGTGATTATGATTACTGTTGGAGATGAAGTCTTGCTATTTTTTACAGGGAGGCTTTTGTTCTTAAAATGACTGGTCTGAATACGTGTCTGAGGATGGATGAATTCTGTGGTGATAAGGTTTCTGAACTATGGCTTTCCTCTTTCCGTGTTTGATTTTTGTTTCATCATACTATTATATTCCCAAGAGTTTTTCCCTAATAGTATCAGAGAGGACGATCCAGATTAAAAATCACTGATCGGCATCAAAAGAAGCAATCTGGTTATTAACGTCTGATGACGATTGGTGTTGCTCATTCTACAGGTTGGTTTTGTGATGGTGGTTTTTTTGTTTGTTTGTTTGTTTGTTTGTTTGATGTTGGCTTGTGGTTGATGCTCTGCCTCTCTCAGTTAAATGAGAGTTCTTGATTGGAAAAAGGCAGGAGGCTTATTAGAGAAAGTTGACGCTAATCCATAGAAAAGAAAGAAATATTTTTTCCTGAAAGGGTGAAGTTATGTTTCCAAAACCAGTATATAGTAATGGCCACCCATTTCAAAACACAAACAACAACAAAAATTCAGCCAATCAAAAAACCCTTCATGCCTATTTTCTAAACTTTTGAATTTTTAGTACAGAAGAATTATCTAAGTATGTACTATCTATAGGGGTAAGAATTATAATTATCTTCTTTGGTGAGAAACATTGGCATTGAGGTACCATTTAAATTCTAATCATCAACATAAATCAGATTTTTTCTTTACTTCTGTAGTAGTACATATCAGTTTAACAGTGCAAGGATTCCCGAATTCCTGTGCAAATCCCTGGAGAGTGGCATCTGCATGGAATGTCAAGTTCTGGGAATTAACTGTTAATTACTGCACTTTCCAAGATATATTTAATTTAATACTCGTCAGCAGACTTGTGTTTGCATCTTCATTCTTTCTTCTCCATGTGATACAGTATCATTTCCAACTTACTTCATGCTTTACCCCCTATTAAATTTCAAAGTGAACTTTTGTTACACTTGCAGATCTAAGGTTATAGCTATTATAAATCACAATGTCTTATCAATCAAAATGAGATGGATCAAGGAACATTTCTCCTATGGTGAAATATTCTCAAAATTTTAAGCCTGAATCTGAAAACATAAAGAGTTTTATTCTGCTGTCAAATATTATACATAAGTTTCATTTTAACTAAATTTTGGAGAAAGTTATATGTATTTATTAAGTGCCAAGAAGGTCTTAAAAAAGAGTATTGTATAATAATTTGTGCTTAATTTAAAAAACCTTTTCTAGTTTATGATATGTATGTGTATACACGTATATTTCTCTATTTTTGAGTGTAGACATGTTTATATCATGGTTTATGCATGTGTGTGCATCAGAAGACAGCCAAATGTTATATATTTGAGCTTGCTATTTTTACAGCACCTTCCAGTTACTTATATTTCATTTAACCTTACATGTATTAAAATATCATGTAAAATTTGTGAAAAAGTCAGAGGAAGATAATTTTACCCATCTTTGTGTGGTGCTGTTATCTCAACATTTTAAGAGTAATTTTCAAGAATGTCCATTAAATATACTTGTTTTCTTCAATTCAATGCCACACATTCAGTGAGCTTATATTAATATTACTCCTCTATCCTAATTTTTAATACCAATTATGCATTTTATAATTAGTGGTATATTAGTGTTGTATAATATTTTAAGATGTGTTACATTTGTTTATACTATGGAACATTTGTTTAATGATGCAAAGATGTGATGCATTCTTTCATGTTGCCTTTGTTTAATTCTGTGAAGCTGTGTTACTTTGCCCATATAAAACACCTGATGGTCTAATAAAGAGCTGAATGGCCAACATTGAGTCAGGAGAAAGGATACATGGGACTGGCAGGCAGAGAGAATAAATACAAGGAGAAATCTTAGAGGAAGAGAAGGAGCGAGAAAACAAGGGGCCAGCCACACAGCCACACAGCCAGCCATGGAGTAAGAAGGAAAGAAAAGATATACAGAAATAGAAAAAAGTAAAAGGTCAGAGGTAAAAGGTACATGGGATAATTTAAAATGAAGAAGAGCTGGCAAGAAAAAAGCCAAGCTAAGGCCAGGCATTTATAAGAAAGAATAAACCTCAGTGTGATTTATTTGGGAGCTTGTTGGCAGGTCCCCAAAAGAGTAAAAGAGTAAAAACAGCCAGCAATGTATTTGAATCTAGAGTATGACACAACACCCAAGAAAATACAACCAAGGACATTTTATCCCAGTTAGACAGCTTCCTGTTACGAAAAGAAAACAAATAATAAAATGTCAACCCCAAATAAAACAAACATACAAAAACAAAACAAAAACCTCCAAGCCTCATAAGATCTTATATAAGGATTTATATTGGCCACAGTTTCAGATCTGTTTCTGTGAGCAGGTTGGCATGTTATGGTGGTGCACATCAAAAGCCAAATTATCTACTCAATGCTCAAGAAGTCAGAGAGAAAGGAAGCAGAAGTAGCTAAGTACCCACTGTTGTCTTCTAGCCTGGACTTCTAGTCTTGATGAATTAAATGATATCTGGTGAGTAGGTTTTGTTGTTGACTCTCTCTTTTGTCTCTAGCCTTACAATGAGAACATGTAGACTCTTTCTGGCTACTAAAGAATCACCAAGGAAGTAGTACACTCGATAAAACTGTAATGTCTCTTTAAATTCTGTAGATAAGTATTTAACATGTAATTTGTTTCTTTACTTTTTTATATTTTCTGATAATCCCTCTCTAGGAAGGAGTGCAGTTTTCCACAGTGTCTTCTTTTAAATTCCTTTAAAGACTGATAGGCTGTGGTTATTTACGCGGATGTTAAAGTCACATTTATGATATTGTGTGAAATTTTTTGGAAAACATTGAGTAAATAAAATTCTCCCTAGGTGTCTCCAGACACTTAAAAAGATACTATGTATGGGGTGTAGCACTCTGATAACTATAAATTCATTTTTAGGTTGCCTTGACATTAACAGTGACATTTTATGAAATATGACAAACCCATTCTAAACAGTACAATCTTACACAGCCATCTTCAGACCTTGTAGTAACCCCAGTCTATAAGCAGCAGCCCATGCCTGTATTTTACTCATTTCTCCAGAGTATCATGTTATGCTTGGTTACTGCTGTAATCAGTCAATGATACTGCATCCTGGACCATAGTATCAATTATACATTGTGTTGCTTAATTCTGTCTCCTTTGGACTACTTTATCTGTATATAGTCTGAAAACAAAAGGAAGTAAGATCAATCTATAACATAATATGTACTTTTAAAAACAGGGTATTTTTAAAATGAATACTGCTTATATAAATTTGATTTTATATATAAAATTGTGATCTTTTCTTTCCTACATGGTTTCCTTTCCCTTACCTGGAATCACATTTGTGTCCTGAGGATTGGCCTGAAGAAAACAAACATCTGCTTCATTGGTTGTAATAAACATTACATACTAGTCTTATAGAATTATTCAAACTATGAACACATGTAAATCTATATAAATTGTAATGATGGCGCCATGGAGAAGTGTTTTCTCTCTGTACATTTGAAATGGCATTCTGGGAAGTTCCTCTTCAATTCATCTCTGTTGTGCACTGTGTTAGATTATATGTTATTTATCATTTTCTGATTAACTGTTGAGTGAATATTGACAAATATTTCTTTTTTTCTAAAATATCCCTCATTTAATGTGGGCAACAAAGGCTTCTCTAGAATATGGGCAGGTTTTTGTTGTTTTGACTTTCGGAGGCTGTTGTTTTGTTTGGTTTGCAGCTGGAAAGCCAAGTCATTATAGAATGTATCCCATCTTCCTGAATGTCTGTTCAGGCATGACTAGTGTCAAAATGTTCAGCAAAAGTGGGGGCACACAGAAGCTATCTCTAATTGATAGCCCCTTACAAATGAAAATTGAGTTTTCTCCAAGGAAGTCTCACCGAGTAAACAAGCTACACTTAAGGTCTACAGCTCTACTTCATGGCCATCAGGGAGATTGGCTGACAGAAAACAAAACTCAAGGACATCTTTGGATGTGCCATGTCTCATAATATTGTATCAGGGACTTTTAAAAATCTTATCATATTTTATATTATTTTATTTTTTCCTACAAATCCTTGTGATTATATTATGGTCTCTGTTTTTGTGTTTTTATGGGAATCCCACGTGTGCTAATGAGTGGGTCTCTACATCTGTATCTGTTTCTTGTGCCTTTTCTTATGTTCTTTTCCTTCTCTTTGTTTTGACCTATTCCAATTTTTTTGCTTGCTTCCTTTTTTTTGTCCTCTTGTTTTATTATTTTCCCTCCAAAACCTGTTTGCTTTCTAATGAGAGACAGAGAAGGGGTATATTCAAATGAGAGGGAGGTAGGGAGGAAAAGGGATGAGTAGAGGAAGTGGAAACTGAAATCAAGATATAACATATGAAAAATATCTATTTTTAATAAAAGAAAAAGAATACTTTCTAGGCTACATAGAAAACCAATGCTATATTTTATGTTAGAGGAATCCATGTGAAAACAAAACAAAATCAAAAGTGGAGACAGATATCATTTGAGGGTACTGCATCCGCAGTGTTAACTTGAAGACCCAAACACTAAGAGAATTAGAGGATGAAGATATTATAATAATATCATACACTGAACCAAAAGAAAATGGAAGTGTAGAAATAGGGAATCATTATCTACAAACGGCAAGAGCAGATATGATGGAAATTTGGTATATGTTCTAGAGCCCTACTCAATATTTATTCTATTAGCCACAGTGGATGGGGATGGGACCACCTTTGCCTCTGCTTTATAGATACACACCTTGCAGTCAAGGATCAGAAAAATTTGGATACTACATCTTGTCCCTCTTAGACGTTTTTCTCACTACCTCATGACTTCTTTTTTGACTTCTCCTATAAACCCTGGTTGCAGATACTCCAAGTGATTCTCAGAGTGATTGGCTCATTGTTTTCAGCTCTAATTTTCTTCTCTTTGTCAAAGTCTGATTGGATCCATTCAAAATATTGGTGTTGAAAATTAATTCCTTCCCATTTTACCTTTCATTCAATTTCAAATCCATATCTCAAAATATTCAAAATACTCTTTGCCCTATATCAGCTTTCTCCTTTACTCTAATTTTACCAATGTCTGATCAAGTATTTTCTTTTTTGTCTCTTTTCATCTTTACTGCTTTCCTGTTTTGGTGAATAATGTTTTTCTTTTTTTTTCCCTGCATATTTGTGAAGGGCTATATCATTCCTCTTTTGGTTTGTTTGTCATAGAAGTCAATTTTATATGCCAAGAGTTCAAAGATGAATTGGGAAAGACTGATGAAGACTCACAGAAACAAAATATCACCCTTTGGTGACTTGTTGGTCTTACCCATTGTTTTTCTTCTTTCAGTCATACGTCTCTTATAACCTATATGTTATGTTCATTTAACTAAAGGTGGTATTATTTAATTGGGTTTTATTGGTGGTTTTATGTGACGCCTTTGTTCTTCTCATATATTCACTGCAGGAAAAAAAAAGCCATAGGGGCTGGATAGATGGGTCAATGATTGAGCACATACAGCTCTCGCAGAGGACCTGAGTTTGATTCCCTGTGCTGGGATCAGTTGGCTCACAAACTCCTATAACTCCAGTTCCAGGGATTAGATACTCTCTTTCAGCTTCTTCAAACATTGCATTCACAAGCACAAAGCCTTATGGATATATGCACATGTACTCATAATCCAAGATTAAAAGAAAATGCCGAGTTAAATGAAATAAAAAAGTCTTGCTATTTTATTACCTATCTTTAAGGACATGGTAGATATAGAATTTTTTTGGTTTGTTTTGTTCTTTATTTTTCTCATTTTTCTCCCTTTTTATTGAAAATAAACCATTTTCTCACAAAATCTATCAGGGTTACTGTTTTCCCTCCCTCTACTCCTCTCAGTTCCTCCCCACCTCCCTTCCCATTGGGATCCACTCCTTTTCTGTCTACCATTAGAAAAGAAGAGGCTTCTAATGGATAATACAAAAGTGTAATAAAACAAAATGTAACAACATAAAACAAAAACTAATGCACTGAAGTTGGACAGGACAAACCAACAGAAGGAAAAGAGGCCAAGAGAAGGCACAAGAGTCAGGGACACACTTGTTCACATACTTGGGAAACCCATAAAAACACTAAACTGATCCCACGGCCTGGGGGGCCCCTTAAGCAGACCAAGTTACACAACTGTCTCGATTATGCAGAGGGCCTAGTCCAGTCCCATGGAGGGTCCACAGCTATTGATCTAAAGTTCGTGAGTTCCCACTAGCTTGGTTTGGTTGTCTCTGTAAGATTCTCCATCATGATCTTGATGCACCTTGCTCATAGAGTCCCTCTTTCTTCTCTTCCACTGGACTCCTGGAGCTGGCAGTGATGGAAGGAAAGGGGCTTGGACCTGCCTCAACTGAATGTACCAGGCTCTGCTGACTCTCCATGGGAGGCCTTACCTTTTCTGAGGAGGGAATGAGGGATAGCTTGTCGGGGGAAGCTGGGGGGCAGGAGGAGGGAAGAGAGGGATCTGTGGTGGTTGGTATGTAAAATGAATAAAAAGTTTCTTAATAAAGAAAACAAACAAACAAAAAACCCTCACTAAACTGGAAACTATAATATATACATAGAAGATCTTGTGTAACTTGTACAGGCCCTGTGAATGCTGCTTCAGACTCTGTGAGTTCATATGAGTTTTATCATGTTGATTTAGAGAATCTTGCTTTCCTTGGTCTTGGAGTCCTTTCTCCCCTCTGGCTCTTACACTCTTTCTCCCTCCTCTTCCATGGGGTTCCCTGAACTCTGAGGGGAGGAATTTAATGAAGACATCTCATTTAGGCTGCCTGTCGCAAGGTCTCTCACTCTCTGTATTTTGCCTTTATATTTGTTCCCATCTGCTGCAGAAAGAAGCTTCTTTGATGATGGCTGAGCAAGGCAGGGGTCTATGAATATAGCAGAATGTTATGAGGAGTCATTTTATCACCTTGTTTGTTTGTTTGTTTTTAGATGAATATCATTTGGTTTTACTCTAGGTCCCTGAAGTATCTATCTAGTCCATGGTTCTTAGCCACCCAAGCAAATATTAGCTCCATCTTGTGGAGTAGACCTTAAGTTACATCAAGTATTGGTTGACTACTTTCACAAGTTTTATGCCACCATTGGACTAGCATATTTTGTGGGCAGCACACCATTGTAGATCAAAGACTCTGTGGCTGGCTTGGTGTTTACATTTCTCTGTTGGTAGCATGTGGAGTACATTCCTGGATCAAAGACATGGGAACACAAGGCAAAGAGTCTAAGTAGGCACCAACTCAAAATCTCCAGGTTCAATGAGTTGTGTAGGTATTATATTCAGCTAGGAACTTTGTGGAAGTTTGTGGAGGGCAGCCTACAGTCTTAGAACTAGCCTTAGTTGTTTGGAGATTCTGGTAGGGCCACTTTGACCTGCAACTCAATTAGATGTAACACAATTCCATTACTGGAAGCTTTTTTTAGTGGCAAGAGAGATCTAGTTGGGATGTTGTCTCCACCATTATCTGGCAATTCCATTTAGATTGTTTTCATTATATATATATATGCATATATATATATATATATGGAAGTTTCTACTGTATTAGCTTTCCATACTGCCTATCAAATGCCCCTTAATTTTAGGTCTCTCTCGTAGTACACCCTCCCACAACCCCTTCTCCCTTTCCCCTACACAGATGCTATTCCCATTCCAGTCCTCCACCTACCCATACATAATTATCTATTCCATCTCCCTTTCCTAATGAGATATAGCTGTTCTCTTCAGCCACTTACTCTATACCTACCCTATGTGGTCCTACAGATTATAGTTTGATTATCACTGACTTAACAACTAATATCCACATATACGTGAATACATATCATATTTGCCATTCTGAGTCTCAGGTGCCTCACACAAAATGACTTTTTTTTGTAGTTCTATTCATTTGCCAGAAAGTTTCCAGCCCCCAATGGGACTGGACTAGGCCCTCTGGATATGGAAGACAGTTGTTTGGCTCGAACTGCTTGGGGGGCACCTAGGCAGGGGGATCGGGATCTATTCCTGGTGCATGGGCAGGCTTCTGGGAATCTGGTGCCTGTGGTGTGATACCTTGCATAGCCTTGGTGCAGTGGGAAGGGGCTTGGACCTGCCTAGGCTCAGTGTGCTGGACTCTGTTGACTCCCCATGGGAGACCTTGATTTGGGGGATGTGGGGATGCGGGGTGGCTTGGGAGAGAGGGTTGGGGTGTGGGAGGAGGGAGGAGGGGGGAATCTATGAGTGGTATGTGAAATGAGTAGAAAATTTCTTAATAAACAAAAAAAAGAAAGTTTCATTATGCAATTTTTTTTTTCAATGGCTGAGTAATACTCCATTGAGTAAATCTACCACATTATCATTCTTTTGTTGGGGGTCATCTAGGTTGTTTCTGATTTCTGGCTATTATTTATAGAGCAGCAATGAACATGTTGAACAACTGTTTTGAGGTAGGATGAGACATCATTTAGGTATATGCCTAAGAATGGTATAGTTTGATCTTGAGGTATGTTGATTCATATCTTCCTGAGACACTGCCACACTGATTTCCATAGTAATTGTAGGGTTTGCATTCCCATCAGCAATGTATGAATACTCTTCTTACTCTGCATCCCAGGATGAGCTATCACTTGTTTTCGTGATTTTTGCCATTCTGAGATGTGTAAGATGAAATCGCAGAGTAGTTTTGATTTACATTTTCCTGATGGCCAAGGGTATTGAACAGTTCTTAAAGTGTTTCTCAATCATTTGAGAGAGAATTGTGTTTAGAGCTGTACCATATTTTTTAATTGGGTTGCTTGTTTTCTTGATATCTAGTTTCTTGAATTCTTTATATATTTTGGATATTAGTGGTCTAGTAGGTGTGAACTTGGTAGAAATCATTTCCTATTCTGTAGGCTGCCACTTTATCAAAATCATAGTGTCCTTTGCCATGCACAAGGTCCATTTTACTAATTGTTAATCTTACTGCATGTGCTAACAGTGTTCTATTCAAAACATCTTTTCCTCTACCAATGAGTTCATGGATATTCTCCACTTTCTCTTCTTTCAGGTTCAGTATATCTGGTTTTATGTTAAGGTCTTTGATCTTTTTGGAGTTGAGTTTTGTGCAGTGGGATAAGTATGGATATATTTGGATTATTCTACATGCAGTCATCTATTTTATTGAGCACCATTTTCTGAAGATGTGGTCTCTTTTCAAGTATGTATTTCTGGCTCCTTCATCAAAAATCAGGTAACTGTAGGTGAATTGATTTGTGTTTTGATTTTCAGTTCAAATCAATTGATCAACATGTCTGTTTTGGTGCCAATACCATGCTATTACTTACTATAGCTTTATAATCAAATTTAAAATCAGGTACGATTATATCTCCAACAGTTCTCTCATCATTCAGAATTATTTTTTAGCTCTCCTGGTTTTGTTTGGTTGTTTTGTTTTTGTTTTTGTTTTGTCTTTTCCTATGAGGTTGAAAATTGTTCTTTCAAAATCTATCATGAATTGTGTTCAAATTTTGATAAGGATTGCATTGAATGTGTAGATTGCTTTTGGTGGGATGGTCAACTTTACTATATAAATCCTACCGATCCATGAGCACTAGAGATCTATCTTATATCTTCTTCAGTTTCTTTCATCAATGACTTGAAGTTTTTACCTACAAGTCTTTCACTTGGTTGGGCTGAGATATCCCAAGACATTTTATATCATTTGAGGCTATTGTGACTGGTGGTGTTTCCCTGATACCTTTCTCAGTCCACTTGCCATTTAGAAATAGGAAGGCTACTGATTTTTGTGTTATTTTGTACACAATAACTTGGGTGAAAATGTTTATCAGTGGTAGAAGTTTCGCGGTAGAACTTTTAGCATCACTTATAGACACTATCATATCACCATACTTTGACTTCTTCTTTTCCAATTTGTATCCCCTTATTCTCTTTCATTTGTCTCACTGATCCAACTAAGACTTCAAGTATTATTTTTGATAGATACAGATTTGTCTTGTTACTGATTTAGTGGAATTGCTTTGAGTTTCTCTCTATTTAATTTGATGTTGGCTACGGTCTTGCTGCAAACTGCCTTTGTTATTTTGAGGTACATCCCTTGTATCTGTAGTCTCTCCAGAACATTTATAGTGATGGGTCGTTGAATTTTATGAAAGGCCTTTCTGAATCTAATGAGATGATCATGTGTCATTTGTCTTTCAGTTTGTTTATATGGAGGATTACATTTATCAGTTTACATACTGATTCATTTCCGCATCTCTGGGATGAAGCCTATTTGGACATGGTGGATGAACTTTTTGATGTGGTCTTGGATTCAATTTGCAGGTATTTTACTATTTCTGCATATAAGTTCATAAGGGAAATTGGTCTGTAATTTTCTTTTGGGGGGTCTTTATCTGGTTTGGATACTAGGACAATTGTGGCTTCATAAAATAAATTGGGTGATGCTCCTTCTGTTACTATTTTGTAGAATAATTTGAGGAGTATTGGCATTTACTCTTCTTGAAAAGCTCAGAAGAATTCTACACTAAAACCACATGGCCCTGGGCTTTTTTTTGGTTAGAAGTTTATAATGGCTGCTTCTATTTCACTAGGGGCTATAAGTCTGTTTAAATTGCTTATCTGATCTTGATTTAACTTTGATAAATGGTAGTTATTAGCAAATTGTTCATTTCTTTTAGATTTTCTCGTTTGATGGAGTATGGGTTTTTAAAACAAGTGTTTATGATTCATTAGAGTTCCTGAGTTCCTTGATATCTTTTGTTATATAGCCTTTTCCTTCCTTTTTTCTTTTTAATTTGGATATATTCTTCACCTTTTCATTAACTTGTATAAGAGTTCGTCAATTTTATTCATTTTCTTAAAATATCAAGTCTTTGTTTCACTGATTCTTCATATTTGTTTTGTTTGTTTGTTTTCCATTTTTATTGATTTCAGCCCTGAACTGGATTATTTTTTGTTGTCTGCTCCTTTTGTGAGTTGTTTCTTCCTTTGTTTCTAGAGCTTTCAAGTGTAGCATTAACTTGCTGAGATCTCCCCAGTTTTTGTTTGTTTGTTTTTTGGTAGACACTTATTGCTATGAACTTGCTTCTTAGAATGGGCTTCATTGTGTCTGATAAGTTTGGATTTGTTGTCTATTCATTTTCATTCAATTCTAGAAATTAAATTCTTTAATTTCTTTCTTAATATATGACTTGATCGATTTTTCATTCACCAACAAGTTGTTCCATTTCCATGATTTTATAAACTTCCTGTTGTTTCTGATGTTGTCGATATCCAGCTTTAATCCTTGGTAGATAAATAGGACACAGGTGTTATTTCAATTTCTTCTATCTATTGAGACTTTCTTTGTGTCTGAGTACGTGATCAATTTTGGGGAAAATTCCATAAGGTGTTGAGAAGAGAAATTTTGTCTTTAATAAGAGTATTCTATTCAAAACATTTCATATATAGATGCATTTAAAAAACAAACTAATCTCTACAATTGTGTATTTAAACTGTCCAGCATGAAAATCTATTTCTTTCAACTTTTTTTTTTTTTTTTTTGGTTTTTCAATACAGGATTTTTCTGCATAGTTTTGGTGCCTGTCCTGTATCTTGCTTTGTAGACCAGGCTGGCCTCGAACTCACAGAGATCCACCTGGCTCTGCCTCCTGAGTGCTGGGATTAAAGGCTTGCACCACCACTGCCTGACTAAAAATCTATTTTTTATGACTTTAGATTTTAAGTTCATTGCTTCAGAATTATCAATTGAGTATAAATATATATTTTATGTATTAGGCTACATAGTAATTTTTTTTGTTTTTGTTTTTTTTTTTTTTTGGTTTTTCGAGACAGGGTTTCTCTGTGTAGCTTTGCGCCTTTCCTGGAACTCACTTGGTAGCCCAGGCTGGCCTCGAACTCACAGAGATCCGCCTGGCTCTGCTGGGATTAAAGGCGTGCGCCACCACCGCCCGGCATACATAGTAATTCTTGAGTGAATAAATTTTTAAGGATAAATTTTACCAATGAGTAAAACAATTAATTATCAACATCAACAGAGGCATGAATTTTCAAAAATGATTTCATGTGATAATAACTGAATATTAATTATAGTTGGTCCTTGTGAGCATATTTTCAGAAGACTCAAGAGTGATTGGAAAAGATCATGAATGGTTATTGAGTTAAAAACCTTGCCGAGTAAAGCAATAATCAATGTAAGAAAATTTTTATTTAATATCATCATTATGATTGAAAATTGCAGTAAAAAATGATAAAGAACCTTTGGGAAGCAAAGTGATTCATGAGATAAAGATCAAAATCATATAGTTTGGCAGGTTTTTCAAGAAAAAGTCTGTGGCTAATGACAAACATTTATGGTGATTGAGACTAATTATTTAAAGACACAAAATAGATAAAATAGGCTAATTTGTTTTCTTTTTTAATTTTTTATTATTTTTTATTTATTTTTATTTTTTTAATTTTTTTTTTAATTTTCCGGAGCTGAGGACCGAACCCAGGGCCTTGTGCTTGCTAGGCAAGCGCTCTACCACTGAGCTAAATCCCCAACCCCGGCTAATTTGTTTTCACATTGCTTTTTCTGTGCTTGAACAAAATATATGTCGTCCACTCTAAGTCGTAGTGAACACCATTTCTTTAGGTCTGGAGATCATAGGAACACCGATTATTTCTTAAGCTTTTATTATGTGCTCCTTGTTTCTTTGATATGTCTTATAATTTTGAAGTCAAGTCTTCCTTACAATCTTAACAGGTCGTGGATATTAAGCTACTAATATCAATAATCACAGGGAAAAATAAGGCAGAGATATAGGTGTTTTCATCTTTTGAAGATGTTGACACAAACATTTAAAATTAGCCAGACTTACTTGGTCTATATACAGAATCCAGATTAGATTTGACAATATCTGCCTAAGTAATTCCTGCATTTGTCTGATACTACATATCGGGGATTTATTATAGATGGTCATTGATTAAATCAAAATACTTACTTCTCTGTAAACTATCGTAATTTGAAAATATCATAAAGTAAAACTCAAAGAAGGACTTCTAAGGTTCTATCTCAAAAGATCCATTGGCATGAGGGAGAGTCACATTTCTTTAAGGTTGTGGCCATTGTTATAATGCCCAAGCACCCGTGGATGGATTCATATCTATTCAAATATTGGCAGCATTAATTGGGCTTAATGGAGTATTAAAAATAAAAAAGGAAAAATGAAGTTATAAGGGAGAATATTATAAGGAATGAGAAGAGAATTGAAGGGCAATAGATATCATCAAAATATATTTTATATATGTATGAAACATTCAAAGAATAAATTGAAAATAATGTACAAAAAACTACATTTCATAAATTGTGTTTAGCAATGCTCTGCTTTTGTAGCATTCATTGGTTCTCTCTCCTTGTAATAGCATGGTTGCTGGGTGCTGCAGCTCACTATGCCCACCTAGCATCCTGAGAGGGTATCAGACCATATGAATGGCTTAAATAAAGGTAAAGTATTATTATTGTACAGATGCACAGGCTATATGGAATAGATAAGTACATACATACATATACATAAATGCACATAATAACAATTAGTGAAAAAAGAGATGCCACAAATTTAAAGGAGAGTGGGCAGGGGTATATCCCAGGGTTTGGAAGGAGGAAAGGAAAGGAAGAAATGTAATTATATTCTCAAAACTGAAAATAAGACACTAGTTTCTAATGAATTTCTATCACTTCCACATGACACTATGAAGCCTGAAAATGGCATGCCATCATTAGATATGGATGCTGCAGTTCACTTTTGATATTTGTTGAACATGTATCCCAGTCTACAAATTGATGAGAGTAGCATAGACTTTGGTAGAAAAATAAGGTCTCAATTTGTGCGTTCTTTCTTTCTTCTTTTTTTTATTTTTTAAAAGAAAGAGAACAATAAGTCATATTTTGACTTATCCAGAGGAAACTAAAAATGTATAGAATTTTTACTTTAATAGTCCATGTTTATTAAAGAAATAACTCTGTAACACAGTAGCAGTACCTGTGGAGTGACAGATTGAGTAGGGAGTCTTTCAAAGCCTTACATAGTTTGTAATTTTAATAGAAAATAACGTGAGTTATTTTTACTTGGGGTATGGCTAGAATTGCTTGAGTTACTTAAGCTTATCTAAGTCACAGGAGTTACCGATAAAACCACCTTGATCAGTTGACCTGTTATACTCCTGTCCCCTAAGTCTAATGGAAAAGAGAGTGGCAAAATTCTTATACAATATTATTTGCAATTGAATGTGCCCTCTTAAAAGAACAATTTAATTGAGATTTAATAACTCTATAAAAGATAAATCTAGCTGCCATGTAATAAACAGTAATTAATTAGTTAATATCAATTAAATACTAAAAATATTAATTTACATTTTATGTCTAACTACTGTAATTTGCTATAGCTATCTTATTAAATGCTAATTAAATTCCTAAATATTCTTACAAATTTAATGCATTAATAACAAGAACGTAAGTACATATTTACTATATCTGCACTTCTGAGTTCATTACATGGCAATGAGATTTATCTCTTTTACAGTAATTAAATATACTAAGCAAACCTCAGTAACTTTTCCTAACACATACCATCACTGTTTTATTAATTTCAAATTAAATGCTCATTTAAGGTTTTTAATCTACAGCTGCCCCAAACAATTTTCTACAGGCAGAGCAAAAGGTTATTGTGTGTTTAATTAAAGTTTATTTTTTTAAACTTTGGGTGAAAGCTTTCTAAATATGACTCATGCTTTCTCAGAATCTGGTATTAACCTTTTGATAACAATATTCATTAACATTTTTCTCTATATGTCACGTTCTTCTTCTGTATTATCTTCATTCTCCATTTACTGAGTCTGTAGCTTTATTTTTCCCCTCTCTGTTTATGGCAAGCCAACAAACTTACTCCCTTCCTTCTCTATCACTGACACATAGTTATTCCTAGCATCATCTTCATGTACCTTTTATTTCAATTAATGGTTGACCTATTATTAGGAAAACATCCTCATAAGAAAAAAAA
>CABHPH010134283.1:1830-24153 GCA_902168325.1 Peromyscus nudipes | reverse complement strand
GTGGTCTTGAAAATGTATTTTGCTAATTGATAATTGAGTTTTACTATGCTGCCCAGGCTTGTCTGGAACTCATGGGCTTCTGTGATTCTCTTGGGTAAATGAAAGCAGAGTTTTCATCTTTTCTTGTTACTTAATCTCAGTATGTCTTCTTTAAACACCATGCTTCTTAAGTTACAGAAAAATGACCTAGTAAACAGTTTTACTTTGGGTTTTATTGTTGTGTTGTTTGTTTTGAGTTAAGATCTTTTGTAGCCTAGGTTGGTCCCAGACTTACTCTGTGGCTGAGGATAGTCTTAACTTCTGATGCTTTTTTCTTCACTTCCCAAGTGCTGAGTTTACATAGGTGTACACTGTTGTGCTTGGCTCTGATTCACTCCTGATAATTTAAAATTCATATGTTGTATAAGTAGAGAACCAGCACCTTTTTAAAATTATTATTACTGTTTCTTGGTATGTATTTGAGTGGTTGTATTAGTATGTTGCTGTTGATGGCATGCAGAATATACAGATTAATATGACAGGCAGAATCTGTGTTCTCATGGAGCTGTTCCTAGTGGGAAGACTCAACATCAAATGAGAAAATAACTTGTAAACTGCAGAGAATTTGAAGAGGAAGTGACTGAGTAGATACTTTGGTGGGGGAAGTCAAGAGAGGCTTCTTTGTAACATTGAGTCTGGGACTGACTTGACCAAAAGGAACAAGTCTTGTCGCACTAAGAAACTGGGAGTGTGTGTAGCTCAGAGCTAGGATGTGGGCTTTGTTAGTATAAGGCTCTTACACTTAAGTAGAGAACTTAAGACAAAACCTGGGAGGAAGAAAGGATAAGTTTTAGTGTAAAAGATTTTAGTTTCTAAACTATTCCAGTGGAAGACTAGTGACAAAACAGTGACGCTTCGTTTGGGAGCTTTGATAACCAAAGGTAAGGTATTTGGGTATCTTGGCCTTATTCAGGGAGCTCTAGGGAAAGGATTTGACAGATTGGACTTAGGGCAGGGGAGTGGTTACGGGAAATGAAGAGTAATTGATTTGTTTTAGGTATTATCAAGTAACATTGGACATTTCTGTACCTTACCATTTCAATGGTCTGTTTTTTCCGCTAGATAATCACCAGATAATTTAACTTACATCATCAAACTGGGGATAATAGTGCATTAAACAATGTAGTGAACTAAATACATAGTAAGCACATTATAAGCTCTTTTAAAAATAGTATTTTTTATTTGTAGTAATATAAAATTATATCATTTTCCTCTTTTCATCCTCCCATGTAAATTGCATTCTCTTTTTCAAATACGTGGCCTTTTTGTTATGAATGCATGGGGGGGGGGGGGGGGGGAGGGAGGGAGGAGGGTTCCTAAATATATAAATACATCCTGTCAATCCGTATGTTACCTATACATTTTATCCATTATTAAATGGTCAGCCCTGAACATATACATAGTAAGCTCTTAATAAAAACTAATGACTGCCTGAAGTGATGACAGAGATGGACTGATCTCTGTGAGTTTGAGGCCAGCCAGGGATACAGAGTGAGACCCTGTTTCAACCCCCCCCCCCCCCCAAGCCTACCCCACCCTAATTGCTGCTATCTTATTGTCCCTTACCTCCAGACCTAAAATAGTGGTAATCAGTTATTGTAACTTTTTAGACCTGGAGTATAGACATAGTTTATAGTTAATGTATATATAAATACATATGTATATAAATTATATATATAAATAAACTGTACAGTTTATAATCGTATATTTAATACTATCATATAATTAAGAAAAGGATATATAGCCACCAAATAAACTTAATTCTATTTAGTTCTTTTCTGTGAAGAAATACTTATATGGATAAACATATATTCTTATGGGGCTTTATAGCAATGTTAGTTCCATGCTAATAATAATTAATTTCTGTACATGAAGTATTTGTACTTAGATTCATTTTATTCATTATAAGTATTAAGTGTCTTCCTTAAAGAAAGCAGACTATGTTGCCAGGTAATATGAAAAGTAACCTGGTATACTGTGAAGTTACTCTAAAGAAACTATTAAGTCTTAGGATTCTAGAGTCTAAACATCTACCAAGATTAGCTTTAGAGTGCCATTAATGCTCATATCTCTTTTGAATAATCTTAAGCACCCTTTGAAATAAATTTCATACTTTGCTTTGGGAATGTCTGTGTTGGTTTCTGTTTCTCTTTTGAGACTGGGTTTATCTATGCAAGTTACAGAAAAAATTGACTGGCATACAGTCCTATTTAGTTCTTTGTGTTGTTTCTTTGAGACGGCTCTCATGTAGCCCAGTCTGTCCTCAGTCACTTATTATGTACTCGGGATGGCATTCTGAATTCTTGCCTCATCCTCCCAAGTGCTGAGAATGAGTGTGTTAACAGAAACACTGCATTGATACAGCACATAATAGAATTGGTGAAGAGTGTAATTTTCATCTCTTTGGTCATAACTGTGTACTGCAGAAAGCATTATACTTCTGACTGGAGTTTTCCATTTGCTGCTGTCTTGCTCTGCTTTGAACTACTTGACAAAAGCCATTGTTTCCTATCCTTTCTAAGTAGCAGCTACTATAGGGGCCAGTAGACACCTTGGCTCTGTGGGATTTTTGTCTTTTGGTAGGTAGTGTTGATCATTGAACTCAGGGCCTGGCATGTGTTAGACTAGCACTTTACCATTATGCTCCATTCCCACCCTGTGTCTGTGTTCTCTACTTTAATCCAGATAGTCTTCAGATAGTTAGATGAAGGTAAAGATTGTCTTTGTCTCCAATTAGCAGTGAGAATAAACAGTAGGCATTTTGATGGTTAGCAGAGAAAATTGAAAGCAAAGTTTATGGAGAATTAGTATTATAACTAAGAGCTGACCAGACCATGTTCCTCATTTATAAAAGATGTGTAACCATGTGATTGTTTTAAAGGACGTTTGCTGTGTGAAACACTTACATGCCTTGTTACATTTTTAAATTTAATTTTCTTTCAGCCATCTTTAAATCCTGAATATGAGAGAGAACCAAATCAGAATAAATCTTTAGCTGCGGGTGTATGGGGTAAGTAATGTTTCACCTATTTTTTTTGAGGGACAGAATATATTGTATTTGTAGGTTGCCTTTTTAAAAAGTATAAAATAGGGTACTCTTTAATAACTGCATTTGATTTGCTAAGATACTGAAGTAATACTTTTAAAAGAAAGGAATTTGGTTATAAATTTTATTTGAAATACTTAATTTACACATGCTAATGACATTAAGTATTTGATCTTTTTGAGAATGATTCCACGTTAATGCAGTTTTGAGAGCAGTCTTGATAATCTCAAATAATTCAATATATAGTTTAAATTTTTAGTTTTTTATCATTGAAATTTGTCTAACTGGGAAAATAAGTACTTCTAGTTATTGTAAAATGAAATTACTCTTTATGAATGAAAATGGTTATGTGTAGACTATTAAACTAATTGTATAGATTTTCCTTTGATTACTCTATATTTGAAATTCGATTTTTAAGCTTACTGAGTTTCTGGTAAATAACTCCCTTTAAAACTGCTGAGTTGAGCCGGGCGTTGGTGGCGCACGCCTTTAATCCCAGCACTCGGGAGGCAGAGGCAGGCGGATCTCTGTGAGTTCGAGGCCAGCCTGGGCTACCAAGTGAGCTCCAGGAAAGGCGCAAAGCTACACAGAGAAACCCTGTCTCGAAAAACCAAAAAAACAAAAAAACAAAACAAAAAAAACTGCTGAGTTGAATTTGATAAGATCTTACAGAAGAAACTGCACTCATAGTACAAATTAGAAAGCTTTTAAAAGATTTAAGTGAAGTTTAAAATAATGGAAAATTTATAAGATTTCTGAAAAATAAACTTGATACCAAATTAAAAGTGTTATCCATTTTAAAACTTGTACACATGTTCATTTGTAATTTTTTTAATTGAAAACCAACAGCCTACTAAAACAAAAGGATTGTGGCTTATGGTAGCATCCTAATAATAATGGCATTATTTTAAACTTTGCCACTTCCTATGCTGGTCTTAATTGTATTTATGGGGTGAAACTGGGGAATTATTTTGTTTTCTTTTGATCTCCCTTTTTATTTAATGGCTTTTGAGGGTGGGGGAGGGGGTGGTCAGACATTTTTGTTAGAACCATGTGAATGGCATTGTTTTTTCTGTATTGCAAATTAGTATTTCTACCACTCTCCCCAGGCCTACACGCCCAGACACACACATACCCAACCAAAAAAATCTCCCAAGCTCCTCTCTTAGGTATGTTTCCTTATTATTCAGTTTTTCTGGGAACAACTGATTGCATAAGAATATAGAATCTCCTGAAAAGTGTTAAATAGAATCTCTAAGAAATCAGGGATAATTTGGATTCTAGTGGAATGAAAGTACATTTTAAAAGTCAAGAATGTCAGCATTTGTCATACAAACTATAAGATACTAATGTGGTACAACGGTCCTTGGTTGACTTAATCTTAGAAATGATTTAAAGACAAAGACAGTTATGAAAACTAGACTAAAATGTAGTAGTATAAAGATTTTGGTTCTGCTGTTTTCAGAGTTGATTTAAGGATTTTGAATACTAGTTGAAAAGATATTTAAATGGGAGGTAAACTATTTGTTTAGGTAAACTAAGATATGTGTCTGCATTAAAAACAAAACAAAAGGTTAATTGTGGAATGGTTAATTGTTAAATTCGAGTACTTCCCATAGAAATACAATGAAAGTGTTCATTGTATCACACTTCACTATTCCTTTCTCATTTTACTCCCTGGGTTCCCAAGTATGCTTTTCCTCATAGCAACACTTAGAATAGCTTATCTATGTTCCTGAGGAAGATGAGAGGATTTTAGCAAAGACTTCAGTAGAACTTTTCTAGTGATCCTTCCAGGTAAGCAAAAATTTACTAACAAAAATTTAGTATGTATAAAAGGAAAAAAAATTGGTTTCCCAGACTATGACTTTGTCAATCATACATGGGCCTATTCGTAACATAATACTCCAATTAAAAAATTGGCTTGAGGGAAATTAATTAAGCTATTTAAAATAAAGTCATTACCTAAGTTTACTTTTACTTAGGATTTAGTTGGCTTTATTGGTAACACCTTCTTCCAAGCTATTTGTACCTAGGACTTCAATACTATTTTTGTCTTAACCAGGATCACAGCTATTTGGTACAAAAGATTAATGACTATTAAGTAATCTCTGTGTTTTTAATAACATAATGCTAAAATAGCAATTCAAGATACTTGGCAGTGAGTAACTGAGAATTTTAAAATAATTGTTACTTTTTTTATTTGGAGATTGAGGAACAAAGAGAAGGAAAGATGAGTGTTTATGTATGTGTAAGAAATCAAGGGCACAGTGGCTATCGATAGACTTGGAAATTTTCAGAAGTACTAATAGACTATGCTATATGCATACCACCATGATTATTATAACAGTCAGTGCTTAAGATATGAAGTCATTCAGAATAATGTTCTAATTACTGTAGTTTTCTGGTCAGCATTTATATTTGTGTGTATTTGATGATATGATAACCTTCTGGTTTTTGCTCATAGCTGATAGAGTGCTTTTTAGTATAAGGTACATTATTAAGATATTTTTGTTTACTTTCTAAACCAACATATTGGTGACCAGTCCCCCACTATCAACTTCCTCGCCCAATTTTTTTGTTAGAGAACTGCAACTTAGCTAGCTTGAACCGTACAGGTTGAGAAATGAAGTTACACTAAATGAAGTATAATGTATTGAAAACCAGTAAAGTCTTTGAGAAACTAGATTAAGAGTATTGTGGTGGATTGTTTTGCTTGAGTATTGAAATACATTCCTTTATTATCTGTCTTGTGTAAAAACAGTAAAAAAAAAATTAGCGTCATAAGGGGAAGGCAGCACTTTTTTAAGACTGAGTAGGATAAATTAATGGAGTATGAGCAGACAGTTTGAGGAAAATAAATCTTCAGTCAGGAACATGACTTGCTTAGGTGGGTGTGGTGGTACACACTTATAATCCTAATACTCAGGAAGCACACATAGAAAGAAGGATTAAAATTTTAAAAGGAGAGACATTGCGGTTGCTTATCTATCCTAGGAGTTGTTTATATTTGCAAAGCCCTTCCCTCCCACCTCCCCCATCCACCTTGAGCAGGGTCTTAATGAGCTTGAATTCTGACCTTCCTGCCTGTATTTGCCATTACACATGGCTTGTAAAGTATCTTTAAACCTGTTCTGTATATGAATAAAGCAGGAGACCTCATAAAGGAAAGGCACTGTGTCTGTTGATACTAATGTAAAATTAACAGTGGTAACTTACTTGATTAAAACAGCTGTAGATCAAAACACGTTTGTTAAATAAGAACATTCAAACAGCAAAGTACAGTCTGTTTTTTTAGAAATAATTTTTAGCAGATTGTTTTTCTCTGTAAAAATGTGTTCGCGATAGGAAATTGAGTAACTGAAAACTATAATGAAAGACAGAAAAGGAGATTGAATCAGTGAATTGAGGTGTTCAAGCTCTGTAGTCAGGTTGTCCTAAAATGTTCAATCTTTCTGTCTTAGCTACCTGAGTCCTTTTTATTATTTATAGCAATATTCTAATTTTTCTCTCAGAAGCCAGTTTTCACCCTACCTTGATTTAAGAAATTTAAAAGCTAATTCTTGCATTTGTAGGTAGAAGGGAGGGCACACGTGACAAGACAACAATAAAAGTCACTTAGTGTAAGATAAGTTATTTAGGGGGCTAGGAGGAAATACTATGGAAATTGAAACAGTTACCTTTAGAGTTCTTGAATGGAGTTCGTTAGCCGTTGACAAAGACCTGAGATAGTGTGTGAAGTATCTAAAAACTTACATACTTACAAAGATGTACAAGAATTGAGAAATAATCTAAAGAGACAGATATAAAACAGTGGAAAGTGAATGTAAGTTAAGTGTACAAATTAGTTTGCCCGCCACTCCTCCTATTACTTACAGGTCGTTATTGTCATAAGAGCACCCCTCTCTCTGTGGGACTGTTTGACACAGGGTCTTACTTTGTAGCCCAGGTTTGGTCCAAACTTGGCTACCAAGGCCAGAAGAGAATGTTGGGTTTCTTGCTTTGTCATTACTTGTTAATTATTATTTAACATTTCTTGCTGGAGATGGGTTATCTCACTGAACCTGGCAGTCAGTAAGAACTAGTGGTCCTCCTGTCTCTGCTCCCCACAGTGCTGGGATTTCAGGTACACGTGGGGCCACACCAGCTTTCATGTAGGTGTTAGGGGTTTGAACTTTGGTCTTTATGATCGCACAGTGAACACTCTGACCCCTGAGCCATCTCTCCAATCCCTAAGAAAACTTCCTTCAAAAATCGTATGTTTATTATTTTGTGGTTGCGTGTTTACAAATGGCAGTGGCATGTATGTAGGGATCAGAGAACAACTTGTGGAAGTCATTTCTCTTTCAAACACATGGATCCTTGGGGATTGAACTCAGTTTGTCAGGTGTGGTGACAAGTGTCCTTACCTGCTGAGCCACCTCACTGGCCTCAACATTTTCTTAACTGTGCAACTTCTGTATAGTTTATTCAGAATAGCTTTATAGGATATAGATGTCTTTACATGTTTCTCTTGTAATTTTTTCTTTTTTCTTCTCTTACATATTATTGTTAAGTTCTAGGAAAAACGTACTTTTTTGAGTTGTTACTTTGTTGAAAATGGCATATGCCTTTTCTGTATATTTTGTATAAGTTAAATATCAAAAATTCATAATAATTATGAGAGAAGACTGCATCTTAATAAGTGAAAGACCAACTTCTATAAAGTTGCACAATAAATAAGGTTAGAGATACTTGGAAGTTAGTATTAGAGTTTGACAATTATGTACAAAATCCCATTTTACAGCATCATGATACTTTAAATGCTTAGAGCATAACACAATATTTGCTTCTCTTCCTTCTAATTCCTTATCTTTCATCTGGTACTTTTGTGATCTCTTACTTTTGCTGCTTATTCTTCTGAGAGTGATTTCTTAGGCTTCACCTTTCTTCTTTATAGGGCATTCCATCCTTCTTTGCACTGAGGACCTCATTGAAGAAACAGCCAGAATATTTCTTGCTTCAAGGAATCCAATTTTAGGAAAGGTGAAATATGTAGTCAGAATCAACTTGAGGCTCAAAGAAACAAACAACTTATCAATCTACTTTCTGTCTTCTCTCCCTCCTGTTCTTATTCCACACCCCCTTTTCCAGTTAGGGGTCTGAGTATGTAATGCAGGCTGATGTGGACCTTCTCAAATCCTGGGTTTTCAGGCACGCACCACCATACATATCTTGTTTCTACTTTTAAAAATCAGTGATTAATATATTAAATTGTATTTCTTCATAAGTCTTCAGCCTGTGTCAAACCCATTTTCGTGGTATTTAAACACAAAGACTAGGTTGTGAATTATAGCTTGGAAAAATTCTTTTCTTCTTCTGCCATATCTTGATATTTTCATTTTACGTCATTGCTTCTGAGAGTCCGTAAGGCAGATTAAATCATTCTCAGCTGTCGTATTTCTCTGTGCACATTCTAAACTGAAACTTCTCCCTTCACGTCTCCATCTAGCAGTGTGTATAGGAGTGTATCAGTCCTCTGCTGACAACTCCTACACAGTCAATCTGCCTTCCTTCCCCATTACAGGAACTTTTTTTAAAAAAATTTTTCTAGACAGGGTTTCTTTGTGTAATATAGTCCTAGCTGCCCTGAACTCTCTTTGTAGACCAGGTTGGCCCGGAACTCACAGAGATCCGCCTGCCTCTGCCTCCCGAGTGCTGGGATTAAAGATGTGCGCCACTACCGCCCGGCAGCAAAGAACCTTTTTGTTAGGAGGAATTGAGCAGGGTCTCAGTTTTAACACAAGCCGGCCTCAAACTCACTATCCTCCTGCCTTGGCTGCCATATCCTTGGGTTTTTATTAATTTTTATTGTATTTTCATTAAAAACCACTAACAGTAGAGTCATGTACTTCATTGTTCTCTAGTTGAGATCTTCATCCCTTTTTTTGGTTTCCTTGACTTCATTGTATAATAAAATCTTCAGTAAAATTATACATTGATGACATACTTTGTTCTTGTGTGCTTGAAGTGTCCCTTTTTTTTTTTTTTTTTTTTTAAAGCTGTTAGGCCTTTTAGATACCAATACATAGGATATTTTCCCTAGTAATTCAACATGTATTTAATTTTTGGTATGGTAACCCTGTTTTCATTTTGTTCTAAGTTCTCATTCTTTATCTGTCAGCATGGCAGTAGATGATAAGTCAGTTTTAACTTTTGGAGAGTTTGAAGTACTCAACCACCCCCCCCCCCCACGGGTTTCTCTGTGTAGTTTTGGTGCCTGTCCTGTCCTGGATCTTGCTCTGTAGACCAGGCTGGCCCGGAACTCACAGAGATCCGCCTGGCTCTGCCTCCCGAGTGTGGGATTAAAGGTGTGCGCCACCACCACCCGACTCATAGTTTTAAGATGATCTAGTAGGAGGCTGGTAGTTTGAAGCCAGGGTATCAGCACAAGCATCTACCCATCTTACCAGTTAATAAAGTATGCCATTTATATCCTGAGCTAATTTAAATTTAGAATTTTTTTAGAGATTTTGATCTGAGTTAGCTATTGTAAAATTTCTAATTATGAAACTGATGGTTTCAGAATTTTTTGTAAGGGATGAAGGATATACTTCTTTGTGACAATGATAGGTATGTGTAATACCTGTTTGATTATACATACAACCTGATTAAATTCCAGGGAAAATGTTTCATATTTCCAGCAAGTACAGTAGTCTTAAAAATATCTTCATTTAGCAGTTATTCCCAGTGCTGACTTCAGAAAACTGACTTCGCATGATGCCTTAAGTTACATTAATATGGACCGTAATTATTTGAATGAATTGACATTATGAGATAATTTGTATTTTTAACTAATAGTTGGATCTAATAGACATTTATAAGTATTGGGATTGTGGGTCCTCACTCATTGATTATAAATTTGTTAGTATAATGAAAGGACTGAAAAAAATAGGAAATTTTGACTTTTTAAGACTGGCTTAAGGGGAAACTAGAACTGTCACATTAAAATGAAAAATTTTTAGGTTTTTTTTTTTAAATAAGTGAAGAATGTAAAGATATTAATTCTTGTTTTCCAATTACATCTTAGCCTGCGGTCTTCTGTATTAGTAGGCATTGCCCAAACTCTTATGTTTCATAAGGTTATGCTTAAGCTGGAATTTGACTTAACTCACTTAAATTATTTTGCCCCAAACCAGCTGGTATTTTTTTTTTTTTTAAATGCAGTTAAGGTTTTGATGGGATCATTTATCTTAAAATTTGAAATTGTATATAACACATGCTTGTGCTTTATTTATGCAGAATATCCCCCGAATCCTAAATCTAGAGCTCCAAGAATGCTGGTCATTAAGAAAGGTAATACAAAAGACTTACAGCTATCTGGATTCCCAGTAGCAGGAAACCTTCAGTCACAGCCAGTTAAGAATGGAACTGGTCCGAGTGTTTATAAAGGCTTAGTCCCCAAACCTGCTGTTCCACCTACAAAAGTAAGTCCCGCGTTTAAGCCAAATTTGTTACAGATAGATGTCCCATTTGTGAAGTGGCACTCCAAACTCAGTTACTCTCTGCACTTTGACCAGTTGCTGGTTTTCTGTAGTAGTCTCCATCTGCTGTACAAAGAAGCTTCATATACATACAAACTATTTTACTTTAGGAGCAGAGAGAATTAAATTTTTATAATTTCTGCTCGACTGGATGCACTAGGATATTTGCTTGGTACATGTATTATACTGTTTACTTGGTACTCAGTTTTAAGTTTTTAAAATGCTCATGAGTTTTATTATAAGACAAAGAAATCTATTAACTCTTAAAAAACTTTGAAAATAAGAGTGATTTAGATTTAAAAAATTACTGTATTAGTTTAAAAATCACATTATTTTGTGTGTAGTTGTGTGTGTGTGCACATGTGCTACAATGCACAGGTGGAGGTTAGAGAACAACTTATCATCTTGCGTTTTTTGAGACAGGGTCTCTATGAAACTCTGGCTGGCTTAGACTTGCTGTGCAGAGCAGCCTGGCCTCAATTACAGAGATCCACTTGTTTCTGCCTCCAGAGTGCTGGGATTAAAAACATGTGCCAGCACACCCGAGTTTCCTTTATTATTTTAAATCACGTGAGTGAGTGAGTGAGTGAGTCTGTGTGTGTGTGTGTGTGTGTGTATGCATGTGCGTGCGCGTGCAGGTGCCTGAAGAGGTCAGGTTTTTCAGGTGATTGTGAGCCACCTGACTTTGGTGTTGGGAGCTGAACTTGGATTGTCTGCAAGAGCTGCTGAGCCATCTCTTAGCCCCAAATTTAGATGTTTTTATTGCATATTAAACCTTGTTTTATTTGTAGAGAAAGATGGAGCCATATGTTGGGGTTCCCACCTGTAATCCTAGCACTGAAGGGCCTGATAAGGAGGATAGTGACTTCGAGGCTAGCTCCTGGGCTGAATAGATAGATACTGTCTCCATAAAACAACAACCAAAACCAGTAATAAAGCAAAAGTCAGGAAGGTCAGAGAACCTCGGAGAGATGGTGAAAGTAGTAGAAGAGAACTTTTGTGAGCCATATGTGATGATTGTTTAGTGTGTTCACTTTTTCTCTGTCTTCATGAATTTGTCTTTGTAACTATAGATTCTTGTGTTTTTTTTAGCCTACACAATGGAAAAGCCAAACTAAAGAAAACAAAGTTGGGACTTCTTTTCCTCATGAATCTACATATGGTGTTGGCAACTTTAATACTTTCAAGTCAGCCGCCAAGAGTATTAGTCCATCAACAAATTCAGTGAAAGAGGTAGGCCAGTGAACATTTCTTGAGAAATGTAATCCCCCCTCCCCACCCTCAAGACAGGGTTTCTCTTGGGTAGCCTTGGCTGTTCTGGAACTCACAGATCCCCCTGCCTCTGCCTTCCAAGTGCTGGGATTAAAGGTGTGTGTCACCACCTCCTGGCTGAAGAAGGTACTGTATTTAAAAGGAAAGACCAGGCAGGGTATTGCTGTGTGGCCCAGGTTAGTCCGGAACCTCTTTTCATAAATGACCATTCTTCCTTAGCTTCCTGACGTAGGTTGTGCTGTGATGCCCACTTGCTAAATCCTGATAGTTTAACAATTTATTAAATGCATAAACTTATTAAAGATGAGATGCTTTAATTTTTTTCAGTGAGTTTAGTTCAGACACGTGTTAAAATAATTGCAGTTTATTTGATGCTTGTGGGAGTTTCACTGTTGAATTAAATCTGGGCTGTGAACGAGAATTTGTACAGTTTTGTTTTGGGAGTGATGGACATTTTATTAGTAGTAACAGTAAATTAAGAGAAGAGGAAAGAAAAGTACATGTGAGTATGTCGTACCTCAAGTAGTTTTATTTTTTTGAAAATCAGTGTAGGGAGTTCCTTGACTAATCTAGGATCAAAGACACCTCTGCTGTTGGACTAAAAGTTGTTTTAGGTCCCATATTGGAATATCAAAACCATATATAATTTATGTCCTCATCTATGGAATTTTCACGTTAAAATAGGACCAGTGTTTCTAACTGGTTTATTATTCTTTAATTCTAATACACACTTCAATGTCATCAATTAAGCCTTATGATTTATTTCTGTGAACTAAAAAATTGCTATCACACAGTTCTAACGTTCAGATTATGTTTGTGTTCTACTGCTTAAACATGAAGAGAAAACAATGAAAAGTCACTATTTTTTCCCCCTTTCTTCCTCTCACAGAAATCTCTGGGGAAGTCCAATGTAATGACATCCTATTGCATAAATGATTATAAAATCTTATTGGAGGTGTTTCAGCACTCTGTAGCATGGCCAGAAAAATGGCTTTTTATGTGCTGTGTAAATATTTAAAGTCAGTAAATTCCTGATTTTATGTATTTAAGTTTTATGTTTTGTTTTAAGTTCTGTTTGTTATCTGACCTTTATTACATCTGAAATAAGAAAGTTCTTGAGCTAACCCATTTAGATAACAGTTTACTGTGATCTATACCTTGAAATCAGTTTCACCTTACAAATAATATGATAATAAAATAATATGATAAAAAGCTGTGATAATTGTGAACTTTATTTTTACATTGATTATCTAGTTACATGTTTACTAGTATTTCTGCATTTCCCATTAGTGTAATCGTTCAAATTCTTCCTCGCCTGTTGACAAACTTAATCAGCAGCCTCGTTTAACTAAACTGACACGAATGCGCAGTGATAAGAAGAGTGAGTTTTTGAAAGCATTGAAAAGGGACCGAGTAGAAGAGGAACACGAAGATGAGAGCCATGCTGGCTCAGAGAAGGTAATTGAAATTGCAGTGACTCTTGATTTGACAGGAACGTACTTTTAAACTATGTGGGTAAATATTTAGAACCTTGATAAACTCCAATTAAAACTTGATCTTTGGTTTCCTCCTGCTAAGCCCATGCCAGCAGGTTCCTGTCTTCTTTGGGGGAGTGTTTGAGGGTCTTATATAGCCCAGACTGATCTTTAACTCTGTGTAGTTGGGGCTAACCTTGAACTTCTTATTCTCCTGCCTCCACCTCTGGAAAGCTGGGCACCCACACACCTGGTTTGGGCAGAAATATTTGTGATGGTACCTAACACTGATGCTAGAGTCCAGGTCGGCTCTGTACATTGTTTCAGATGTGCTTGACTTCGTTGTCATTGCTGTTCTGTGTAGTTACTGAATACCTTCGCAGGATTAGAAATGAGCTCTGCTTTCTTAGCTTGATTCAGTTTTGAGGAGTCCTAGCTGGAAATGGAAAAGGCAGATAATGAGATCAGAGCCTCTAATCCCCTGGTTCCCTTCCTGTGTGCATCTTCAACAGGTTATTTCCTTGACTCCCTCCCTATTGATGATCTCCGTGGTGTCTTCCCCTTTCTTTTAGACCTATTGTCTGGCCTCCATCCTTAGGGGTGCTTCTATCCACACAGTTGTAAATAAGCCTTCAATAAACCTATTTTGAAATTGTAGCCGGGTGGTGGTGGTGCACGCCTTTAATCCCAGCACTCGGGAGGCAGAGCCAGGAGGATCTTTGTGAGTTCGAGGCCAGCCTGGGCTACAGAGCGAGATCCAGGAAAGGCGCAAAGCTACACAGAGAAACCCTGTCTCGAAAAACAAAACAAAACAAAACAAAACAAAAATTGTAGTAAAGAAAGCTAGCTAGCTTTTTTTCTGAAACTTCTCATTTTGTATTTTTCATTTTTCTATGCAAAAAATACATGGATTTTTATTTATTTATTTTTTGGAGACAGGGTCTTAAGTAAGTAGTCTAGGCTGACTTGTAATTTATGATCCTTTGCCTTAGCCTCCTAGTCACATGCTGAAATTACATGACCATGCCTGGACACAAATCTATCCTTTTTTAAAAAATCCTTTTACCTTGGCACTGTGGTACATGCCTATAATTCCAGTACTCTGTAGACTGGAGCAGGAGGATTGTTGCAAGACTGAGTCCAGCAGGGTCTACATAGCAAGTGCCAGCTGCATAATTATTCCTTTTTCTTTTCATTCATCTTTATCTTTTTGGCTTAGGTATTTTTTGTGAGAATACCTTTGAAATTTAATGATGAATAATTTAGATTTATGTATTTTTCATGAGAATCTAGATAGGTTCTTTTAGTTGTCAGTAACTGTTCTTTAGAACTCACTCTTATTTTTTAAACTCCCTAAAATTCAGGATGACGACTCATTTAATTTGCATAACAGCAATAGTACTCACCAAGAAAGAGATATAAACAGAAACTTTGATGAAAATGAAATTCCACAAGAGAACGGCAATGCTTCGGTGATTTCTCAACAGATCATTCGTTCTTCAACCTTTCCACAAACTGATGTTCTTTCCAGTTCACTTGAGGCGGAACACAGGTTAGTAATTATTTCTACTTTTTAGCCAACATTATCTCTGTTCAAGATTTTACCAAGTTTAAGTGATTGATGGCTTAGTTTTGTGATGCTGGGTACTGGATCTAGGTTCTCACTTGTTACTCTATCTGTGCTATAGTCTTAACCCTTAATTTATTTCTTTTTCTTTTTTTCTTTTTTTGTTGTTACTGGATCTTACCATATAACCTTGGCCAGCCTGGAATTTAGTATGTAGGCCAGGCTGGCCTTGAACTATGCCTGGTACTGCCTCTTGAGTGCTGGGATTAAAGGTGTGTGCTACCACATCTAACCCTAATTTGTTTGCTTTTTAACATGTTTATTAAAAATAAGGTTGACTTGCTTTTAAATGGGTAGACGATTTTTATTGCATTTACAGTTGTGTGTCCTTTGTGGTTTAATCATTTCACCCTGACTTACATAATCACTGATCTGTTTTCTATATGGAGTTGATTTAGGATTGTATCTCGGCTCTTTCATGCTGGCTTTGATTAAGCCTATTTTCATTCCTGTTTTAGAGTATGCCAGTACTTTTGTTCTTTTTTTATTGCTCAGTAGTATATTGTATGGCTGCATGCCTTTATATTCATTTTTAAGATTCATTTTATGTGTTTAAGTGTTTGCTTACATTTATGTCTGTACCACCACGTGTATACCTGGTATCTACGGAGGCCAGAAGAGGGGATCAGATACCCTGGAATTGGAGTTACAGATGGTTGTGAGCTGCCATGTAGATACTGGGAATCGAGCCCTGGTTTTCTGAAAGAGTACCTAGTGGTACTCTTTCTCAACTGCTTAACATCTTTCTTTTCCCCAACTTCTTAAGTATTACAAGTAATGCCTTTACAAGCATTCATGTGTAAGGTGTTTTTGTTTTGTTTGTTTGTTTTGTTTTTGTGAACATTAAGAAAACGTTTCTTTAGGGATGCTTACCTTATAGGGCTTCTGCCTAAATTAATGAGATAGATTATATGTAGAGAAATGAAAATAATGACTGGTGCACGGTGAGGTATATGAACTATCTTCATAAGAAGATATTGGTGGGAGATTGAAGATGAGAATCTATGTAAATGCTATTAATAGCAGAATTGCACATCCTGTATAACACTGGGTAGAAATTTATAAAAACTTAGCACATCCAATTATATTAATGTGGAGCAGTCTCTACATGGGTGCAAGTTATATGTTAATAATACTGTATTGGGTATTATCCCAGTATGTAAAGGGAAAATGAAAAGTGCCCATTTGAATTAATGAAAACTTATATTTGTATGAACATATGTGCACATATAGAAATGAACAAATGTATATATACATAGGCAGTTTCTTTTTAAAAGAGTATATGTACTTGTATGTTTTTCATTGACTGTATTTCTGTCTCACAGAGGAGCCAAGACAGATAGATATTGATTATTCAGTGTCTCAAAATCAGTAATTTGTGTAGTTAACATATAAATCTAGGAAATCTAATCCTAGAGCAAATCAATTATGGTTATTCTTAACCTCCTTTTGTTTGTGGGGGAGTTGGGGATTGAGCCTGTCCTGCTAGACAAGCTTTCCACCGCTGAGTCCTATACCTTAAGCCCATAAAACATTCTTTTCTCTAAGCTTACAAAGTTACATTTGATTTCTTTTAGTTTACTTGTAGACTTCAGGTTTAATTTCTTTATGAAAATGATTTCATATGTGATAAAAGATATAGCTTCAGTTTTCACTTAACTTTTATTTGCAGTTCGTAAGTACATATAACCTTATAGTGGATGCATTTATCAGTAATGAACAGTAGTTTCTAGAGATAATTCTTTTGTGTTAAATAATCATGTATTAAATAATCCAGCTGGAGAGTTAAGAATACTTGTTCCCTTCTCCATTTCTTTTAGTGTTGTTGATTGAACACAGGGCATCACAAATGTTTTTCAGTTCTTATAAGTAAAAGAAGGAAAAATGGTCATAGCAAAAGCAGTAAGTTCTATTAGTCTTAGTTTGTGAGCTTTGGATTAGGTGATATTGAATGATTAGGGTAAGTAGAAATGCCATTTCTAAGGGCAGCCATCTATGTTATAGTCAAGACAGTGTATCAGAAAAGCCAGTGAATAGAAATCAAAGAAATAATTAATGCTGACTTGACTGTATTGGTTTGGAGGCAATAGTTCAGTGTGACATACTAATTCTGGAGGCAGAATACTAAAATTCTTCTTCTTTGCTGTGAAGTAAGCAAATTGTTGTACTTAAGTGACCCTATTTCTTTTTCTGTAAAATATGAGTAGCATGTTAGGTACTATTCAGATCTCTTGAGTACTAATATATTCTTTGAGACTTGGAAAAAATGTATGAAATTGATAACACCATGATATGTAATAGATACAAGTTGAAAGATGTCCAAATAGAAATAACAAATACTTAAGGAGTACAATTAAAAATACCAGTTTATTATGTGTCCTTAAAAAATGCAGAAACTTGGGCTGGAGAGATGGCTCAGAGGTTAAGAGCACTGGCTGTTCTTCCAGAGGTCCCGAGTTCAATTCCCAGCAACCACATGGTGGCTCACAACCATCTGTAATGAGATCTGGTGCTCTCTTCTGGCATACAAGTATACATGCAGACAGAACACTACATAATAAATAAGTAAATCTTAAAAAATGCAGAAACTTCAAAGTTACTGCTTTATATGCAGCATGCTTGTCCAACAAATCAAAATGGTTAGTTCTCTGTTAGTCTTTTCTTAGCTCTGTTTTCCTAAAAATGGAAGTATTTTCTTTAAAAAAAAAAATTGAAAAATGTGAACTGTTATTTTTCATTATATAGTTCTGGGGTGATAATTTTGAAAAATCATTTTTCTGTTGTTGTCGAACATAATGCCTCTTTTCAGAATGAATTGTGTACTGAGGATAGTGAATGTCATACATCCAAGACGTTGGTAGAAGAATAAATTGTAAAATGCAAGATAGGGCGTGCTTCTGTGGCCTTTCTTTTCCAAGTAGAAAACCTAATGAGCGGTTGGGAATATGTTGGATTATGGTGGTATTGAAAAAGAAAAGATGGCATCATCACTATTAGTACAAGGGTTCGCCATTTTTTTTTTTTGACTCTTCTGTTGGAAGTTTCCAGCATAGAGAACCTTGATCCTGAAAATTAAGCAGTCAAGCAATTCATTCTTATTTACTGCTAAATATGGTTTGCTTGCTTAATTACCCATTTTTAAGAAAATAAACTCGGAAGTCCTTTTGTGTCTTGGGGACTGTGTAGCGGGCTGTGAACTGTGCTTTCTTGTACATGGCGTTACCCGGTGAGGCTCTCAAGTAGAGTTACCGTCTTCTCTTCAGGTTACTAAAGGAGATGGGCTGGCAGGAAGACAGCGAGAACGATGAGACGTGTGCGCCCTTAACCGAGGACGAGATGAGAGAGTTCCGAGTCATCAGTGAGCAGGTAAGGACCTGCGCCTAGAGAGTCCCTCTCAAACAGCCTCCTTAAGTAGAACAACCCCATTGTAAGCAAACGCCGTGGTGGTGGGGGCAGCCTAATGGTTTTATTTGTTTAGGAGCTTACTAGCCATCACACCATAGGCCATCATTCCCTTTGAGACAAATCTGCAGTGACTTCCTGTGTGGACAGTGTAGTGTCTAGGCAAACAAAATACTTACAGTTTTTTTGTTATCCAGACCTTTAATTTGGTTATTGATTTGACATGGACGACAAGTTTTAATTAACTTCGCCTTTGATCCTTCCCAAAAAGAATATTTAATATTCTAAACAATCTTGTTTTAGGTTTCTACACTTTTCCTTTCTGAAAGAGTACTGGGAAACATTTGATAGAGCATCAAAAAGTTATTTTTCTAAATCTATTATAGATTAAAAAAATAGTTCTGGTCAAAGTGAATTTAGTATTTTCCTCATAGTACTTCTAAAATTTGCTTAAAAACATACCACGTAAAATTCACTAATTTAATCATCTCCCTCACCCCTACATTTAAATGCATTCATATTGTTTGACAACCATTACCACCCTCCATTTCCACAATTTTTTTTTTTTTTTTTTTTGTATTCCAAACACTAACCCAGTACCACTAAATGATAACTTTCTGTTCCTCTCTAGTCCTGGAAACTACTATTCTGCTTTCTGTCTGTATGAACATGATAGTTTTCCGTGCCTCATATCGGTGTAACCATACACTATTTGTATTTTTGTGATGGTCTTATTTCTCCTGACAGTATACCCTCAAGGTTTGTATATGTAGCGCTTCCTCGGATGAGGCTGAGTAGTACTCCATTATTTGCATGTATCGTATGTTGTTTATTCATTCATCTGTTAATAGACACTTGGGTTGCTTTTACCTTCTGGCTGCTGTGAATTATGCTGGTATGAAAATAAGTGTAGAAGTTCTTGATTTCAATTTGTGTGTCTACAGTAGAATTGCTACTGAAAAAAACGTTGGCCCCAGGTGATAACTCAGCAGGTCAATGCGTTTAACACCAAACCTGACAGCCTGACTTTGATTGTAAAAATTCACATGATGCGGTGCTGGGAGGTTGCTCAGCAGTTAAGAGCATTGGCTGCTCCTCCAGAGGACCTGGTTTCAATTCCCAGCCCCCACATGGCAGCTCACAACTGCTTGTAACTCCAGTCCTAGAGGATCCAACACCCTCACACAGAGAAACATGCAGGCAAAACACTACATAAAAACAGATCTTGTACACAGTGAATAAACGTTAAAACAAAACAAAACAAAGTTTTGAACATAGTTGAGCAGGTGTCCTTGTGGTATGATGGAGCAGCCTATGGGTATATATGCCCCAAGAGTGGAATAGCTGGTATAGCTGTGAATTAAGCAAATTGTTTTACTTAAATGACCCTAATTCTTCCTCTGTAAAATATGACTAGCATGTTAAATACTATTCAGGGCTCGTGAGTGCTAATATAATGTTTGAGACTTTGAAAAAAATGTATGAAATTGATAATACCTTGATATATAATAGATACAAGTTGAAAGATGTGCAAATACCGCTGGGCGGTGGTGGCGCACGCCTTTAATCCCAGCACTGGGAGGCAGAGCCAGGCGGATCTTTGTGAGTTCGAGGCCAGCCTGGTCTACAGAGTGAGATCCAGGAAAGGCGCAAAGCTACACAGAGAAACTCTGTCTCGAAAAACAAAAAACAAAACAAAACAAAACAAAAACAAAAAAAAAAAAAAAAATGTGCAAATAGAGTTAACAGAAATATTTAAGGAGTGCAATTTAAAAAAAAGTAACTAAGTTTATTACAACATAAGTGTCCTTAAAAGAAGCAGAAATTTTAAAGTTACTGCTTTATGTACAGTACACTTGCCCAACAAATCAAAATGGTTAGTTCTCTGTCAGTCTTTTCTTAGCTGTCAAAAAAAGTAGAAGTTTTTTCCTTTAAAAAAAAGTGGAAAGAAGAGTAAACTGTTATTAATCGTTTTTAATTATATGTAGTTCGATTCCTCGTCTTCTGAGAAATTGCTGTATTGGTTCCCAAAGTACCTGTACAAGTTTGCACTTATACCAGCAATGGAAGACCATTCCTCTTGTTCCTCTTGTTCCCCTTGCTTCCCATCCAGGACAGCATGAAATGTCACCATGAAATGTCACTTTTTTTTTTTTAAATCATAGCCATTCTGACAGGTGTAAGGTGGAATCTGAGCCATTTTGATTTGCATTTCCCTGATGTCTAAGAATACTGAACATTTCATTAAGTGTTTCTTGGCCATTTGAGATTCCTCTGTTGAAAATTCTCTGTTTAGAGAATTGGGTTATTTGGTTTGTTGATGACTAGTTTCTTGAGTTCTTTACATATTTTGAAAATTAGCCCTCTGTCAGATGTGGAGTTGGTGAAGATCTTTTCCTGTTCTGTAGGCTTCTGTTTTGTCCTAGTGATGGTGTCCTTTGCCTTACAGAAAGAAGCTTTTTAGTTTCATGATATCCCATTTATTAACTGTTGTTTTTAGTGCCTGCGCTCTTGGTGTTCTGTTTAGGAAATTGTTTCCTGTGCCAATGTGTTCAAAACTATTCCTCACTTTCTCTTCTATTGGTTCAGTGTGTCTTGATTTATGTTGCGGTCTTTGATTCACTTGGACTTGAGTTTTGTTCAGGGTGATAGATATGGACCTATTTGCATTCTTGTACATGTGGGCATCCAGTTAGACCAGCACCATTTGTTGAAGATGCTTTCTTTTTCCTTTGGGACTCTATTTCTCATACTGGGTTGCCTTGTTCAGCCTTAATACTGCAACTCAGTATGCATGTTTGGTTGATATCCATGGAAGTCCTGCCCTATGCTGAATTAAAAAAAAAAAAAACAAAAAAAACCCCAACAAACTAAAAAACAAATTTTTAGGGGTTGTGAGATGACTTGGTGGTTAAAGGTGTTTGATAAAGCCTGATGACCTGAGTTGGATTCCCAGGACCCACAGGATAGGAGAGAACTGAGCCTATGTATTATCCTCTATCACATGTGTTTCCCCACATATTCCTTGATGAATATAGGTAGGGACTGGAGATACAGTTCAGTGTTAAGGTCTTCTTGCAGAAGACCCATGTTAAGTTCCCAATACTCACATCGTAGTAACCGGATCCCATTGCCTTTTTTGGCCTCTGGGTACTAGGCATGTATATGGTGCACAAACATGCTCACACATGCACATACTATGAAAATAAGTCTTTTATAAATAAATGTAATTTAAAGAAGGTTTTAGCAAGACCACTATTTTCCTAGGGGTTATATCATTTTACATTTCCTGCCAACAGTGTATATACAAGAAGCGCTCCATTGTCTCTACATCATTGATACTTGTTTGTATCTTATCTCTTACATAGTATAAGTTGTTAACTCAGTGTTTTTGATTTGCATTTCTCCAATCATTTGTGTCTTAGTTACGTTTCTATTGCTGTGCTAAGACACCATGACCAAGGGCATGCATAGAAGGGAGAGTTTATTTGGGACTTACAGTTTCATGGGGTTAGAGTCCATGATCAGTATGGTGGGGAGCATGGTGATAGGCAGGCATGGATGGCTGCACCGAAACTGTAACTCAGAGCTTAAATCCTAAAGTAGGAGTCAGGAAGAGGAGGGGAGGGGAGGGGAGAGGAATGGAGAAAGAACTGGGAATGGTGTAGGCTCTATGTGGGTATTATTCTCATTCCACTACAGTTAATGAAGTTTGATCATCTTTTTATAGACCTATTAGCCATTTATATAGCTTCTTTGGGGGTAAACGTCTGTTCAAATCCTTTGTGCTCCCTCCTTTCACTACATGCTGGAGATCCTATCCAGGGCTAATAACCCATGTTAATGCAAGTGTTATATCACTGAGACATCTCCCCACTCCCTTCCATCCTTGTCCACACACACACACACACACACACACACACACACACACACACACAC
>CABHPH010134282.1:0-24929 GCA_902168325.1 Peromyscus nudipes | reverse complement strand
AGTCACACAGTGAAACATTAGGTGGTGATTATAGAGTTCTGTGGAAGAGGGGGAAGCATTGGAGGAACCAGATGATTCAGGGCACCACAGAATCAATTGACCAGGATTCAGTGGTATGCTCAGAGATCAGGGAGTCTTTTTTAATTTTTTTATTTTATAATTTAATTTAATTTTACATGTCAGCCACGGATTCCCCTGTCCTCCCTCCTCCAGCCCCCCCCACCCTCCCCCCAACCCACTCCCCATTCCCATCTCCTCCAGGGCAAGGACTCCCCTGGGGATTCAACTCAGCCTGGTAGATTCAGTCGAGGTAGGTCCAGTCCTCTCCTCCCTTCACCCAGGCTGAGCAAAGTGTCCCTGCATAGGCCCCAGGCTCCAAACAGCCAGCTCATGCATTAAGGACAGGTCCTGGTCCCACTGCCTGGGGGACCAGGGAGTCTTATAGGGCTCTGTCCTAGATCTCTGCATATATGTTATGGCTGAGTAGCTTGGTGTTGTTGAGGGATTCTTAACAGTGGAAAAGGGCTATCTCTGACTCTTTTGTGTATTATGAGACCCCTTTCCTCCTACTAGACTACATTGTACAGGCTTGATGTGATGGTATGTGCTGGTTCTTATGGTTGTATATTATGCTGGATTTGGTTGATATCCCTGGGAGACCTGATCTTTTTGAGGGAAGATAGAAGGAGTGTGGATCTAGAAGGGGAAATATTGGGGGTTACTGTGTGTGGGGGGACTGAGGTCAGGATATAATATAATAATTAAAAATTAAATAATAAAAAATAAAAGGCAAGAATAAAAATAAATAAGTTTTGAGGGAAAAGAGTTGTCTGTTGCAGGATATTTGATCACACTGTGAACCCCAAGTTTGCATAATTTACTGGAAAAAAACTGTTTCTAGTTGTGGTGTGGCTCAGCCATATCACACCTTTAATTCAAGAGCTTTCTGATTATTTTAAACAGGATTAAATAAAGTCAACTATAGGTCAAGAGACAGAGCAAGCAACCAGTTGAAAGTAAGTGAACAAGAAAAAAAACATAGAGAGTAAGAGGAAGTCAGGAGAATGCACAGAGACACACAGGAAATAGAAGGGGAAACATTCAGTTTAAGGTTTTTTTGTTTGAGATGGCAGATGAGAGAGGGAGTTTCTGGGACATATGCTGAAGAGGAAGGCCATCTGGGTGCTTTCTCTGCCTCTCTGGGCTAGCAAGCTTTCACCTCAGCATCTGACTCCCGAGTCTTTGTTGTTAAAATTGAATGATTGAGATTTAGTTAAAAACAACATTTGGTGTTCCAACACACAGCACCACCACACAGATAGAGAAATCACTCCAGCTATGGACAAACTGAGAAGCCACCAGATTTGGTAAGATACCTGGGAAGTCCTCGAGTGAATTAAGTAATATTAGAAGGACAAATCTTTCCCACATTAGGGATGGGAAATATTATAATACAGAACCCTGTATAATGCTACTTTATATGGTGTGAAAATAGAAGCAGAAAATGAAAAGATAATGACTTTACTGAGAGTGACATAATATCAATTATAATTAGTATCAGTTTGGTAATTCATAAAACCTTAATAGTCATTAGTGGTTTTTGTGTGTGTGTGTGTGAGTGTGTGTGTGTGTGTGTGTGTGTGTGTGTGTGTGCCAAATATGAAAAGTGAATTGATAAGATACAAGTCTTAGAAAGACTTACAAATGAAAATAAGAAAAACACTCAGACAAGATAGAGGAATTTAGACAAGAATCTACTGTGCAACAGCATGATGAAATAGAAGAGGGGCCGTCCAAAGTTGTTAGAAAACCAACCTTAGTTTATTCAGTTACTACACAAGAAATGCTACCAGATGATAGACACCCCCAAGGATATCAAGAAGTTAAATAGAATCCTAGAAATATTAGATTTGAGGAGATTTAAGGAAGCAGTCATTTCATAGAGTAAGTGTCTACCCAATGTGAAGCAGATATTAAATTCATGGTGAGCTCAGAACAGAATTATCCCACAAGACTAGAAAGATTTGGCAACAGTAATATTGGAAGCTGCTCCTCAGTTATAATGGCGAGCATGGTGATAAGAGGAAGCTAGTGTCATAGAACAAAGACATAGGTCTAGAGGTATTAATATTTCCCAAAATAAGTTTCTAGGTGAGATCAAAATGCTGAGTTACAAAAGCAGCGTAAATTTGATGATCAAACTGTGGTACCTATGTCAGTTAGCAGCTTTAAATGCTTGGGTCAGGACTGAAGAATTGCAAAAGAGGTCTGAGTCATTCACTAAAATTATACAAGTCCCAAGAAGCACTCACTGATTTTTTGCAAAGATTGACTACAGCTGTAAAAAGAACAGTATTGGAATCAGATGTCAGACAAAAAATAATAGATCATTTGGTTTTTGAAAATGCTGATTCATAATGCAAAAGGATGGTAAGTCTTTTAAAAGCAAGATCAACACCAATGGATGAATGGATTAAAAATACAGCTGATGTTGAATTTCACATTTATGATGTTACTCTGAAAGGAGAAGTTATTTCTAAAAGTTTTAAGAAAATAAAAATGTCAGATATTTTAATTGTGGTAAGCAAGGTCATATGAAAAGGGATTATAGGCTAGGGCATTCCTAGAAATGATGCTTTTTCTAATGATAATCCAAACAAAAGGTTCCAAATGATTGTCTTTCCTTCAGTGGTCATTAGCTACCAAGTTCATATATGCACACTAACTAGTAATAGGTGGATTAAAAGGAGAGGGGATTGAGAAAGGAACATAATCATGTGTGATTTTAAGAGTTGGATAGGGCAAGCTAGGGATGGATATAATCTTAATACATTGTGAACAGATATAAAATTCTAAAGGAATTAATAAAGATTGTTGTGGAATATTAGTTTACAATATGTTACATTTTATTATTCTGTGGAATATTTGTTTAATGATACAAAAATGTGTTGCATCTTTTTGTTGCATCTGTTTCACTTTGTAAAGCTATGTTACTTTGCCTGCCTAAAACACCTAATTGGCCAAATAAAAAGCTGAACAGACAATTGCTAGGCAGGAGAGGGATAGATGGGGCTTCCAGGAAGAAAGATTAAACAGGAGGAGAGATCTGGGCTCAAGAAAGGTGAGGAGCAAGAAAAGGAGGAGAGTAGTATGCCAGGGGCCAGCCATCCAGCCACACAGCCAGCCATGGAGTAAAAAGGATAGAAATATATAGAGAATAAAGAAAGGTAAAAAAGCCAGAGGCAAAATGTAGTTAAAGAGAAATGGAATAATTTAAGTTAGAAAGACTGGATAGAAACAAGCCAAGCTGAGGCCACCCTTTCATAAGTAAAAATAAATCTCCATGTATTTTTGAGGGAGCTGGGTGGCAGGCCCCAAAGAATAAAAAAGAAAAGCCAACTACAAAAGATAGTTTAAAATTTTGTTTACAGAGTTTACATATAAATTATTTTCAAAAATAATACCAATGGACTATGGCAAAGTTTATGATTTCTTTGCAAAATTATTACTTTCAGAAAATATATACAATATTTGATCACAAAAAGAAAGTCAAATATAAATCAGGCTATAACAAATATTACAAAATCTAGCAATGAGGACATCAAATTTACATTGTGAATCTCAAATGCATCTATTTCTTCTTCATATATAACAAGTGACAGATACTTTACAGTCTCTCTACATCTATATATCCTTACTCATAAGGTGATTTTGAAAACCACATTTTCTATAATTATCAATAAATATTTGCTGTATTATTCAACCCAGAATATTTTATTAAGTCAATATTAGTCCTTAATGAGAATTTTTTATGTAAATCTGCTTTCAAAAAATCAAACCACATCAAGTGCTATGTTAATATTTCAGTACAATGTCTTTTTTAAACTTCTAAGAAAGTTCTTTTTTTTAAATATTATTTCAGTAGAGTTGTTTATCAGGTTCAACTTTATCTACTTTTGATCAAGTAACTTCTAAGTCCATAACAAAGAACATGATTATAAAGAAAGGTTTACTGTGTTGAAAGTATTTAGGGATCTGAGATAATGGCCCAGAATAACACCATTTAAGAAATCTATTTAAAATGAAAATCATTGTCACAGTTACTCAGTACTTGAAATGCTTTTCTAAATCCTTCTTCATATCTTTCTAAAGTTAAAAATAAAAAGCCAAACTCTGATTGAATGCCTTAGTACAAACAGAAGGAGGGCATAGCCTGGGTAGCTGTTGCTAGAATGAGATATGACCTGTGTGTCCCAAATTTTCACTTCTTTACAAGGGAGCCTCTTCAATAGTGTAAGAAGAGACAGTCCTTGCTTCATGTTCCCCTTCTGCCCATTCTTTCTAAACAATATCTAAATTTCTTCAAACAAGTTTTTTTGCCCCAGTTATATTTATACCTGCTATTCAATGCTGGACCCTAAAAGGTAAGGTAGGGTGATACAATTGGCCCATTCTTTAATAGATTAAATATAGAGGAATGGTTGATTCCTTGAGGAAGTCTTTATATGTCTTCTTCCTTTAGGCTCAGCCTACTTGGTCCTCTATCTAGGCCAAATAAAAGTCCTCTGAGTCATTTAATATTCTGTGTTTTTTATTTTGTCTGTTGTCCTAGTTAGGGCTTGTATTGCTGCAATAAAATACCATGACCAAAAGAAAGTAGGGGAGGAAAGGGTTTGTTTCAGCTTATAGTCCCATATCATAGTCCATTACTGAAGAAGTCAGAGAAGGAATTCAAGGAATTAACCTGGAGGCAGGAGCCGATGCAGAGGTCAAAGAATATTGACTTGTTGTCCATGGAGTTTTCAACATGATTTCTTATACATGCTGAGACCACTGGCCCTGGGGTGGCACACTACCCATATCTGTCATCAATCAATAAAATACACCACAGACCATTCTGCTGAGGCAACTTTTTCTGTTGAAGTTCCCTCTTCCAAAGGACTCTAATGTATCAAGTTAAGCTAAAACTAGCCAACACAGCCACTAATGATGTTATCCTCCAACAATAGTGAAAGTTTCCCATTAGTTCTCTCTGATCATTCTGTTGATCTGATTCATATAAAAATTACTTTTTTGTTTTCTTTATTAAGAAATGTTTTATTCATTTTACATACTAACCACAGATCCCTCCTGCTTCTCTCCTCCCACCCCCTCAGCCTTTTCCCCCAACCCACCCCCATTCCCTCCTCCTACAAGGTAAGGCCTCCCATGGGGAGTCAGCAGAGCCTGGTACATTCAGTTGAGGCAGGTCCAAGCCCCTCCCTCTGACTCAAGGCTGTGCGAGGTGTCCCACCATAGGTAATGGGCTACAAAAAGCCAGCTCATATGGATCCTGATCCTACTGCCAGGGGGGCCCTTAAGCAGATCAAGCTACACAACTGTCTCACTTATGCAGAGGGCCTAGTCCAGTCCCATGAGGATTTTAGTTTAGAGGAGAAGACATAAGATAGCACTCAAGTTTTAGTGAGTTTTACAATGAGGTGGTAGAATATGAACAATATTGATTTCTTGTTTTCTTTTGTGATTGATTCTCATCAAACTAATCCCTCTTTTGGTTTATGAATCTACATGTTCAGGAAATTGAGGTTCAAATGAAAAAATATAAATCACCAATATGAAGATGCTGGTTGCTTGAGTGTAATTCATATATACATAAATAAGTACTAGAGTTTGCCAGTACTGAATTTATGACTTTGATAATTGTAAAATTGAAAAATAATTCAGTATTTGAGAAAATGGGCCATACTTCCATAAACAAATAGTCTCACATATTTACTTGAATAGATTAAATTAAAATATTGGAAATTTACCATTTAAATTGTTTTCATTTCAAAAGCAATTGAGAATATTGTTTTTTCATGAAACATGTTTTAAACCAGAAGACAAATATGCCTTTTCTGTCCTTGTAAGCAATAACTAATAAATTTCTCCTTCGAATGAGAGAAATTTTACTTCAATTTTGAATTGTAGAGAATAATTTACAAGCTGCTTATGTCTTTTCCTTACTCTGTGATGCTAATTAGCACTGCCTGTGGTGACTTGAAAGAAAATGGCTCCCACAGTTAGTGACATTATTAGGAGGTATGACTTTGTTGGAATAAGTGTGTTACTGTGGAGGTAGGCTTTGAGGTTTATGCCCTGTGGTGTGGGAGGTACTGAACCTAAGTCCTTGTTCAGGACACCATCTGTGGAAAGACATCTCCTACCTTTCTAAGGGTTCCTATGAGGAGGATAGAGAAATAAGAAACTTTTAGATAGAAAGATAGCAGAGAGGAGACAGACAGAAACACAGGATAGCTTTCGGGAGGACCTGGATCAAAATGTACTGGCCTCTTCTGCCTCTTCAAAAGGGCTTTTAATTACAATGTCAAGGGGCAGAGCAAAAGGTCTCCCCCTTGCTAGATCAAAGCATACTGCACAACCAAGTGCAGACCCTTTCAAGCACCTGTTAACCATGCCCATGATCTAATCATTCCCTTAGTAGCCCTGTTGAGTAAAGCAAGCTCAGATCTTGCTAGGATCCCTCTGTGGATCTCCACAGCTTCCACTTCTTAATATATTAAGGGCCTCCCAGACCCCTCAGATAAACTGTGCCTGCCTTAAGTCATTCTTCCCTAGTCAACCTTACCCATCCTTGAGATACACTTTCCATCAAGCATACTCTGACTTAGGTTGGAAGCAGGCAAGAAGAATATTGCTCATCCCTGACTACCAGTCTCTGGCAGGAGGAAGTACAGAGTCTAACTTAGCTCTTTTTTTACATGCTTTTTAAAAAATTTTATTTTAAAATTTAATTTAATTTTATATATCAACCACAGATTCCCCTGTCCTCCCTCCTCCCACCCCCCAGCCCACCCAGCACACCCCCATTCCCATCTCCTCCAGTGCAAGGCCTCCCCTGGGGATTCAGCTCAGCCTGGTAGATTCAGTTGAGGCAGGTCCAGTCCCTTCCTCCCTTCACCGAGGCTGAGCAAAGTGTCCCTGTATAGGCCCCAGGCTCCAAACAGCCAGCACTAAGAACAGATCCCAGTCCCACTGCCTGGGGGCCTCCTAAACAGTTCAAGCTAATCAACTGTCTCACTTATCCAGAGGGCCTGATCCAGTTTGGGGCTCCTCAGCTATTTGTTCATAGTTCATGTGTTTCCATTAGTTTGGCTATTTGTCCCTGTGCTTTTTCCAAGCTTGGTCTCAATAATTCTCGCTCATACAATCCCTCCTCTTTCTTGCCAATTGGATTTACGGAGCTCCACCTGAGGCCTGGCCGTGGATCTCTGCATCTGCTTCCCTCAGTCCTTGGGTGAGAGTTCTAGCACGACAGTTAGGGTGTTTGGCCATCCAATCACCAGAGTAGGTCAATTAAGGCTTTCTCTTGACCATTGCCAGTAGTCTATTGTGGAGGTATCTTTGTAGATTTCTGGGGACCTCTCTAGCACTTTGGTTCTTCCTATTCCCATGAGGTCTTCATTTATCATGGTCTCTTTTTCCTTGTTCTCCCTCTCTGTTCTTGATCCAGCTGGGATCTCCCGCTCCCCTAAGATCTTTCCCTTGACCCTTGCCCTTTATTACTCCCCCACTTCCAGTTTGCTCATGTAGATCTTATCCATTTCTCTGTTGTTCGGTGATCCCTGTGTTTTTCTTAGGGTCCTGTTTTCTAGGTAGCCTCCCTGGAGTTGTGAGTAGCAGTCTAGTCATCCTTTGTTTTACATCTAGTATCTACCTTTGAGTGAGTACATACCATGCTTGTCTTTCTGAGTCTGGGTTACCTCACTCAGGATGACTTTTTTCTAGATCCATCCATTTGCCTACAAACCTCATGATGTCATTGTTTTTCAATGTCAGTACTGCTGAGTAGTACTCCATTGTGTATATGTACCACATTTTATTTATCCATTCTTTGGTTGAGGAGCATCTAGGTTGTTTCCAGGTTCTGGCTATTACAAATAATGCTACTATGAACATAGTTGAGCATGTGCCCTTGTGGTATAATTGAGCATTCCTTGGGAATATGCCCAAGAGTGGTATAGCTGGGTCTTGGGGGAGATTGACTCCTTCTATGAGGCTATAATTACCCTGATTCCTAAGCCAAACAAAGATGCAACAAAGAAAGAGAATTACAGACCAATCACCCTCATGAACATTGATGCAAAAATACTCAATAAAATACTGGCAAACAGACTCCAAGAACACATCAAAACAATTATCCACCATGATCAAGTAGGCTTCATCCCAGGGATGCAAGAGTGGTTCAACATACGAAAATCCGTCAATGTAATACACCATATAAACAAACTGAAAGAAAAAAAATCACATGATCATCCCACTAGATGCTGAAAAGGCATTTGACAAAATCCAACACCCCTTCATGATAAAGGTCTTGGAGAAATCAGGAATACAGGGAACATACCTAAACATAATAAAGGCAATTTACAGAAAGCCAACAGCTAACATCAAATTAAATGGAGAGAAACTCAAAGTGATTCCACTAAAATCAGGAACAAGGCAAGGCTGTCTGCTCTCCCCATACTTATTCAATATAGTACTTGAAGTTCTAGCCAGAGCAATAAGACAACATAAGGAGATCAAGGGGATACAAATTGGAAAGGAAGAATTCAAGCTTTTGCTATTTGCAGATGACCTGATAGTATACATGAGTGACCCCAAAAATTCTACCAAGGAACTCATACACATTATAAACACCTTCAGCAACATAGCAGGATACAAGATTAATGAAAAGAAAAATCAGTAGCCCTTCTATATACAATTGACAAACAGGCTGAGAAGGAAATCAGAGATACATCACCCTTTACAATAGCCACAAATGATATAAAATACCTTGGGGTAATTCTAACCAAGCAAGTGAAGGACCTATATGACAAGAACTTTAAGTCCCTGAAAAAAGAAATTGAAGAAGATGTCAGAAAATGAGAATATCTCCCATGCTCAGGGATAGGCAGGATTGACATAGTAAAAATGGCAATCTTACTAACTTAGCACTTACTCAGGTCCCTACTAAGAGCTTGCAAGTAGTTGAAACAACCACAGCAATCCCTAGGGCTGCTATATCCTCCAGTAAAGGAGTAGAGGATGACCAAGATGGAATGTCCTTTTTGAATGGGTCTAAGATGTCTATATGAGCCTTAGCTGTGCCATGCCCTTTTTCAAATCTATAAACTCTTGATGCAAACACATCAAATAAATTAATAAACTCTGGATGCAACTGCATCAAATTGAAAGACTCAATTAGCTTCACCAAACTGTGCTTCATTAATATCAACTGATTAGCACAATTATAGTATATTACTATACATATTTACAACTAGCATGAGTGTTAGTATACATATTTACAATTCTTACAAACTTATATTCAAAAGCATACTCTATAGGATGACTGCAAACTTTAGCAAACATCTAAAATAGATTTCTTAACAGAACTATTCACATTTTCTTCCAACAAGACAGAGGGTACATGAGCTGTAAGTCACCATAATTAAAATTTTAGTGAACTAAAAACTGTTTCATTTCTGAAATTTGCAGAAGCTCAGAAAAGTCAGTTCTAATTAACAGTCTTAAAGTTGTCCTGGAAGTTTGAAATCAGAGCTTAATTCATCAGCTGCTCTAGAGTCTTTGTGTCCAGCTTCCTGGACTCCAGGATTTGGTGAATGTTGCTCCCAGGGGGCTGCCGTTCCCCCTCCCCAAAGCTACCTTCCCCTCCAGGCCTTCCCAGGCATTCCAGATCCAGCAGAAGTGTGCCCAGGGGTGGCCACCAGATGGGGGGCAGTCCCTTTACCCAAATTCATTGCAACTCCCCTGAATGTAACAATTCAAACATTGCTGAAACTTTACTCCCAGCTACAGCAGCACTTTCAATTATCTTTCCCTGGGGTGAAGGTGGAATTACCATAATGAGCTGCCTTTCTGCTCAGCTAGTAAGATTCAGGAACCTCTTAAAGGAGCATTGATTTGCTGCTAGCAATCAGAAGCAGCGTGGCTCCAGGCTCTGTTTCATTTCAGCTTTTACCCAATAATGATAATACCTCTGTCCCAAACTCCTTCTCAGCAGTCTGGGGGACAACCTTAGTTTCCTACCTTCCCCATACTGCAGGATGGAACAGTAATATCAGGAACATTGGTTCAGCTACTCTCACCCCAGTTTATCTGGAGGAGCATCGTTCCACCATCACACCAAGTGCTCAGGCAACCACCAAGCTTCATTTGGTGACTGAGGGTACAATTTATTCCTCTTAATTTTTTGAAGCTGTATCTTATGACTACCATGAGCTCTGTCAATGATGCCTTGTTCTTGATAGACTTTTATTAGCCCAATGTTTTCCTCATTTGCATGTGAGGCACAACCTAGGTTCCTTATTTGCCCTTAGGCTTTTTCCACACCCAAAGCAACTTCCCAGTGTACCAACAGCTCCTCTTTTTCTTTTCTTTTTTTTTGGGGGGGGGGGGGGTTGATAAAGGGTTTCTCTGTGTAGCTTTGGAGCACTTCCTGGAACTCACTCTGTATTCCAGGCTGGCCTTGAACTCAGGGACTCAAAGTTTCCTGACAAGTGGCATTAGCATTTTAATTGCCTCCTGACAAGCAAGCTTTGGTCATCTCTTTCCACTCCCTGTGATATAAGGCTTCTAAGCTTGCAAAAAAAAAGCAGCATTTTGGGCTGTATAGGCAGCAAGCCATTTTCATGTTCTGTATTCTTACTGAAAATGATGATCAAGTGAGCTTTTGCCCTTCTGCTCCATGGGAGATTTCTGTCCTCTCTGAGTTTGACTTAGGGCACTTGTGTTACCATTGGATAGGTTTACTGCTTCAGTGGGCACCTGGCACTGTCTGATGAGAGTCCTTGAAACAAGAGCCTTTTTAAGGAGATCCCATCCAGTACATATCCCCTTTGTACCTTCTTGTACCCTCCCCCAAGATACAGAGTCCCTGAAGTCACCATTGCAGCTCAAGCCCTATACTAAGAGCACCACACTCTGTTCCCACAGCTAGACCCAGCCAAGTACCCACAGAAGCCACACCGCCTCTGTGCCTCTGTGTATGCTCTGCCCCTTTGCTAGCTGCTTTTCTAATACTGACTTAAAGGGGGAGAGGCAGGATTATCAGTGAGGGTTTGCCATATTCTAGGAGTGTTTTGTGTCAGGGTAATTATGGACAGCTTTCCCATTCTGATAGATGACCCCCCTCAGGTCAGTCTAATTCTGCCCTTACAGAAGGAAGAGAGACCTGAAGAACTTTTGGTTTTTGAGAAAGAAAAAATTACTAAGTTTTTCAAACACTTTAGTCCCTCCCTTGTCTCTTCCCAAGACTTTTGTTCCTTAAACTTGGCTTTATGACCAAGAGGGAACTGACCCTGTTTAAACACTATTGTAGAAATGTTCTCATCTAGTGGCACTGCCGGCAGAACAGAGGGTTTTGTTCTGCCCATGTCCACCTCAGGGAAAAATCCCCCCCCTTGCCACTGAGGACTTAGATTTAAACTGTCTCAAATTAATGCCCACAGGCCAATAGTTTCCACAGGAATTGTTTCTGGCTCATATTCTTCATAATATTTTTGCATTTTTGCTCTGATTCTCCCCCAGGAGTCTGTGCCTAGAGTCTCATGGTCAGAGAACCAAGGGTATAGTTCTATGAACTAGAAGAATCTCTGTACTTGTTGCAGTTCTACCTTTCTACAAGTGAATATTCAAACATCTGCTTACTATTTCCTACCTTTCTACAAGTGAATATTCAAACATCTGCTTACTATTTCCTACCCTGTTTCTTCCTACACAATATTCCTATACCTAAAACTATATTTTTCCTAATTTTATAGATAGAAATTAAGAGAGAGAGAGAGAGAGAGAAAGAGAGAAACCTAGACAGAGAGAAATACTTTCTGCAGTCTAATTTTTCTACACATAGTTTTCAATCCTGAGGAATAAAAGACCATGTTTTCATATTCATACCCAGACATTACCAACTGCTTCCATGGGGTTTTCCTACTCTCACTTATCTATCCTCTGCACCCAAGTAAGTCCCTAGTTCTGGTACAATCTTTGGGAGGCCCTGAACCTAAGTCCATGTTCAGGACACCATCTGTGGGAGGCTAGCTCCTACCTTTTTAAGAGTTCCTATGAGGATGAGAGAGGAATAAAAAACTTTTAGATAGAAACATAGCAGAGAGGAGACAGACAGAAACACAGGATAAATTTGGAAGGACCTGGATTAAAATCCACCAGCCCCTTCTGTCTCTTCAAAGGGGATTTTTGTAACAATGCCAAGGGGTAGGGCAAAAGACCTCCCTCTTGCTAGATCAAAGCGTACCACACAGCCAAGTGTAGACCCTTCCAAACACCTGGTAAACACGCCCATGGTCTGATCATTTCCTTATGCATTCCTACTTGGTAAAGTAAGATCAGATCTCACTAGGAAACCACTGTGGGTCTCCACACAGTGACACTGACCACTTCCTATTGCCTGTGAGTCAAGGTGTAGGATTCTCAGCTCCTTCTCCAACACCATGTCTATCTACAGGTCACCACATTGCATCATGATGATAATGGACTAATCATCTGAAAATGTAAGCCACTCCAATTAAATGTCCTTCCTTTATAAGAGTTGCCATGGTCACAGTGTCTCTTTACAGCAATAGAAATTCTAACTAAGACACTGGCACATTACAATACCGGCCTGAAACTCTCATATTTATACATGGTTAATAATGACTATCTCAAGAAAAATAATTATCTGGTATCTATTTGACTTTATCAATGTCTACTAAACTCTTTGACTGTCATTTTTATTTCATTAAAGTATTCACTATGTTTGTCTCATTCAATATCTAGTCAATTCCTGGAATCACACATATTATATCTATGTAGTTGTATAACTGTAATATATAAAGTATGGTATATATGTGATATACTTATACATATATCTCATATGTAAATTGAGCACCCAAGTACTCACACATTGTGTTGTAGCATCTTTGCTCACTTTTAAAAAATCACTTCAGTAGTTTTGCTTATATAGATAATATTATGTACACATATAAATTTCCTGGAATTACATAGACAGTGTATGTGTGTGTGTGTGTGTGTGTGTGTGTGTATGCGGGTGCATGTGTATGTAATACTTTAAATTGCTTTTGCTAATGTTTACTCATGAAAAACTAACAGTATTTTAAGAATGAATACATAATTTTGAAAACATTTCACCACAATTTAGCAATAGGTTTCTATGGTCCATTGATTTGATGACCAGGTAATACCAATAAGCCTTTTAATGCAAATATTAAAGGAATATCAGTATTCACACTGTCCCTGTGTTATGAAGAAACCAACAAATCTTCATTATTAGTGTAGCTGCAAATCAATGAATTCTATTTAGTTGTAATTGATTTTTAATATTTATTTCTGAACTTATAATAAAAGACAATTTTTGCTGCCAATGTTGTTTGATTCTTTTTCCAATTTAGTTTCTTTTAATTGTGCTTCAACCATAATTCTCATCAATTTGTGTTTTAATTTAAGCTCACTAAGGTGAATTCTCACTTTTTTCTGAAGCAATAAATTATTTTTATTTCAAATGCTAGATTTCTCGTCTCTTTTTAAATAAACTTTATTTTCAGGACTATTTAAAATCCACAGCAAAATTTTCTGGTTTGTACAATTTTCCATGAGTTCCTGTTCACATCCACATGCAACTCTTCTTTATCATTCTCATGCTCAGTAGTTTATATGAAATTGATCACCTCCTTTGATGTATCATACCCCCCAATTTAGGTTTCTAGATTTTTAGAGTACTCTTGTGGTATTGTATATTCTATGTGTTTGGGCAGGTTTTCAAGGGCATAAGCCTATCTTCATAGTATGATATGAAGCATCAAAGCTATCCTCAAAGCTTTGTTCCTTTGCCACTAGACTCTAAACCAATTCAATTATTCTATTGCTTTATCCGTGATTTCTTTCTTTTCCATAATTCCATGTAGTTGAAATAAATAGTAAATAACTTTCTAGTTTTGATTATTTTGTTTGAAAAAATACACATAAATTTTGAAGAGTTTTCTCATCCCAAGTGTTTATTTACCTTTTTAATTGATTAATTTTATTCTTTGACAATCCATACATCAGCATAGTATATTCTGTCTTATTCTTTCCCAACTTCTTACCATCTCCTTCCTATACCTTTCAAACCTCCCATTGCTATGAATGCCTTGCCTAGATTCATGACTTTGAGTTTTGTATTGTTTAGAGGCTCACTTGGTTTAACCAGAGCTGTCTGTTTTATTATTGTATTAGAACTATATATTGGAGTCTGCTGGAATTACTGGTTGATACATAACTGAAGGCAATGAGTCCACTTTACCTGAATCTATCAGTGCTAGCTATAATAGCAGTAAAGGATAGGGCCCACTCAGACCTTCCTCCATCTATGCCTTACTGCTTAGGGATTGTATTCTCATGTAAACCCAGTACAAGTATGAGTAGCAATTCATATTATAGCGCCTTTGCTCTAGCTGGAAGATTTTTGCTTATGTCCATCTACTGCCTAATGATATTCTATTGTCTAGATGTTCTAAAATTTGTCTAGGAACTCACTGCAGGGCAGATTAACTGTTCTATATTTTGGTGTTATGAGAAAAGATGCTACAAAAAATATGTAAGTATTTCTCTATACATATATTTTCAGGTTTAATCACAATCAGGCAGAGAGGCTCTTGAAATTATGGCAAACAGTACTAACTCTTTAACAACATTTTAAAGAAATGATTTGTTTGTTTTTGTAGGGATCAGGGTAGGAGAGGGGCCTTGTTTCTCATCAAGTGCAAGTAGATAAGAGGATAAATTTTAGGAGCCAATTCTCCTTCCCTGTGTGGGGATTCTGGGGTAGAACTCAGATTACCATCCTTGGAAGCAAGCGCTTTTCCTGAGATAGTTTTCTGATTCTACACTAGAATGTTTTGATTTTCCAGTTGGGAAATGCATTCTCAGAACACTTTTAGTAAGTTCATAATTGTATTGCTCATTAAATATTGATAAAATTAGCAGATTTTGCTTTAAACAATATCAAGTTAGAGAAGATATTCTATGCCATTATAATTAACTACTTGTAACCATTGCTCCCCTAAAAATGCAGAGTGTGTATCTCCCTGTCTCTCTCCATGTATGATTGACTAGAAACACTCACTGTCAGCATAGTCATCATCTTTTCTATGACACAGGCTGTTGAGCCACAGTGTGGAACTTTTGCTCTTTTTCTGATCAATGGTAAGGAATGCCCCAGAGGAAGTTGCAGAACCAATTAAACTTTCAGCCTGCAAGTGGCTCACCTCCTTTTTTCCTCATAACAGTTTTGGGGGGATTGCAACACAGTTTCCTCAGAGTAGAGGGGAGACTAGTAGTGAAATGCAACCAGGTGACAAGAAAGTAAAAATAGTCAGCCACAGTAGTAACTACCATTGCATAGAAAGGTATTAGTGTCATTATGGCCATATATCTACAGTAAAACAGACTGAATTAGGCTCAAACTCTGCTTACAGCACATTCTGTAATTTTGTGAACTAAGTGTGATCACAAATGCATCAAATACTAAAGTCATGTTTAAATAATTTTCATAGACTCTCCTGCCTCAGGTGAAGTAGTAAAGAGATCAGTTTATTTTTCTTAGAAACTTAGCTTAGTCTCTCAACAAGAAGTACTGTTGCAAATATTGAGCTTAGTCAGATATTAGAAAATCTTTGCCTTCTAACAGAGGGTGAGGTCAATGGAGCTCTGTAGCTGAAAAACCTCAACGACAGAGCTTCTGCTGAATGGCACTTGACATTGTCTTTGAAAAAAGAATGAGAATACCTAAAACGGTGAGGTATTTACTGTCCTCTTTTGTATTATGGTTTCTGTCTCTTAAAGACAATTTATTTGAAGTTCTGAAAAGTGAGGAAACCTTTAGTCATGATCATATAGAAATCCTATGCCAAGTATCATTTCTATAACACGAAAGATTATATTAAAACAATATATATTGATATTCATATTCATACTCTATTATGATATTTTTCTGTCAGGAGGGGATATACCTGTTCAATTTTAGATCATCAAATTTACTCAAACACCCTCTTCATTGAGGTCAATCTATTTCCTATTCTAGGATAGTTATAGATTCAAAACACTGCAGTCAAAGGCAAATTGTGCACTTATTCTTCTCATTAAAATACTTATAAAAAAGAAATCATTGCATATTTAATTGTCATAATATGCAAAATCAATGAATTAAATGATGAAAATTCAGTTGCCAATCATGGATGATTTTCATAGCTTAGAAAGGGCTCTCATAATTACATACTTTTTCCTATGCAAGATAAAACAGATTGTAAGAACTTTGCTGCTAATTGCAAAAATACAAAGTATCTGGTTGTTAGGCTGATTTGTAAGAGTAATTATCTATCTATTTATTTAAACTTTGTATGCATAATGAATTTACAGGCGATAATAACCACAATTATAAATATAAATGAAGTGTTATAAATTATCATATAAAATGCTAAGCTAGAGAGTAATATCTTACAGCTAAAGCTACATCTAAATAGCACAAATGCAATGCTTGAAATTTTGTTAATTATTAAAGATAATAAATACATCTCAGTTTGGGATAAATTCTTGCCTTTGAATTTTCAGTGGCACATTGTTCCCAAGTTTTAAGAGAATAGTTAATAATATGAACAGTTTTATTATTTGCTTATTTTTAAATGAAGGAATGCACCATACCATTGAGAACTGTAAACTGAAAGAAACATGTAAGGTTAGTGGGATTGCTGTAGCATATACATACTAAAACGTTACTAGGGACTAACAAAGAAGATTTGTCAAAATTAGTCTAAATAAAAGAGGAGTAATATTAACAATTAAAACATTATTTGACAAGTTGGCTTATCTTACATGTGCCTGTACTGAAACCCACATTCCTAGTTTCATACAATTTGTCTTGGTCCTCCAGAATGGTCAGTTAGAATCACTTTACATTGAATTTGTGAATTTATTCCTCCAGAGTTTGAGACCTATTTGACTTTTACAACACCGACTTAAGCAGCTTTAGAATAATGTACCATCAATACTGTATATAAGTGTGCAGGAACACTTGAATGTATTATATACAGATAACTGAAAACATAGTATCATACAATTAATCTTTAATGTGGTTATTGACATTAGTGAACTATTTTAGAAAGTGTATTAGTCCTTATCCAAATATTTGTTCCAACATATTCTTCTTGGTACTCTTGAATAAATAATCTTTCTTAGAGATCATAAACAACTTATACAAACACCCTTTGTTCATATGAATTTTCACATGTATATAAAAAAAAGCTCAAATTCCAAAAGCTGTGACTATTTACTAAGGGTTCTAGTTTTTTGGCAGTAGGGTTACATTATGAAAAATAGGCTGGGTAAAACTGGTAGCAAGTCAACTGAGTTGATCTAAATAAGATAATATAGGATTCGTTAAGTTTATCCTGTACTGTGCACAAAGCTATGTAAGATCATTTGGTATGTGAGTACTCTTCTGTAGAATACTGATAATTTGCCTGGAATTTTCAATGTATATGAAAGCATAGTTTGGTCATCATTGAATCTTCCCTTTCATGCATATGCTGCTTAGTAATCCAAGTAGTTTTTATCCTTTCACTTGAATGGGTCCATTTCTTTCCATGAGTGTCATAACAATGCCTTAACCGCCAGGCTACCTTCATTGCACCCAGCATAGCTAGACTTTCTGAAATGGATGCCAGATTATTTTACTTCCTTTGCTACAGACTCCAGTGACCTCCCAGTTCTTTGACTTGACAGGTAATGATCTTTTTTTTTTTCTGAGTAGTACTCCATTGTGTATATGTACCACATTTTCTTTTTTTATTAAGAATTTTTTTTATTCATTTTACACACAAAAGTTCTCCCTCTTCCCTCCTCCTGCCACCCCAGCCTCCCTCTCCCAACCCACACTCCACTCTCCCTCACAAGAAGGCAAGGCCTCTCCCATGGGGAGGATCATCCAGTAGAGGCAAGTTCCAGCCCTTCCCTCTGCCACCTATTTGAGGTGTTCCATCATAGGTAGTGGGCTCCAAAAAGTCTGCTCATGTACCAGGGATGGATTCTGATCCTACCACCAGGGGGCTGACCAAGCAGATCAAACTACATAACTGTCTTGCCATGCAGAGGGCCTAGTCCACCTATGCAGGCTCCACAGCCATTGATCCCACTTTCATGAGTTCCCACTAGTTCGGGTTGGTCATCTCTGCAGGTTTCCCCATCATGATCCTAATGTATTTACTCATAGAATCACCAGTGAATACCCAAATTGTCATCACAGAGCTTTTCTCCAATGACTGATGGAAGCAGATGCAGAGATTCACAGTCAACCCACCAGGCAAAGCTCTAGGAGTCCAGTCAAAGAGAGAGAAGAAGGATTCTATCAGCTAATGATCTTATTTATTTATTTATTTATTTATTTATTCATTCATTCATTCATTCATTCATTCATTCATTCATTTATTTATTTATTTATTTATTTATTTATTTATTTATTTTTGTTTTTTGGGACAGAGTTTCTCTGTGTAGCTTTGCATCTTTCCTGGAACTCACTCTGTAGCCCAGGCTGGCCTCGAACTCACAGAGATCTACCTGGCTCTGCCTCCCAAGTGCTGGGCATAAAGGCATGTGTTGCCACTGCCAGGCTTCAGCTAATCATCTTTACAATCATTTACAGAGCCCCATCAAGATTATTCTGGATTAACTACCCTGCATTATCCCCTGATATGGTCATTTTGCTTCAGCCATAAATATTCTCCTCCATGTACTTTTTCCTTGTTTCTTTGCTGAACATTCCTTCTCTATAGATGTCAGCTCAATTAGAATTTTGATAAGTTTCAAAAAATAATCAACCTTAATGCTGAACACTGTGCAGCTTCTCCTTCTGATTTTACTTATGTTCCCCTGTTGTGGATTCATTACATACTTGAATAATTTTTTTTGTTTTCCTGTTATCTGGATCCCTACCTACAGGCATTATGTATTGTATCACTATACAAATTTAGTGAATATTTTTTATTATTATAACTTTAGTATCTAAGATTTCCTGGCCTATAATAGTAATTGCATGTTTTAAAATTAATGAATTAAGATTATATGCCTCTCTTTATTCTAATGATATTTTTCTAAAGCAATATTAATCTTTTTTCTGTTCTCTAATTATTATAATATAGGAATTATATACACTATGTCCCAAGCACAAGTCCTCAGAGTAATAGAATATTATTTCTTATAAACTGGTACACAAAAAAAAACAAACAAAATTCCTATAGAAGAGAAAATAACAAAAAGTATCCCTCTGGCGAAACTGTGGAAGAAATCTAGGATCAATTCAGGTATCATTTAACTAAATGAGGTTTTTCTAGAACTGGGAAAAGAAATATACAGCAAATACCTATCTTGCCACTTTAGTAGAGAGTTAATAAATTTCATGTTTATAATAAACTTAACCTATGCTTTCAACTGAGGAAATGCCATTTCTAATCATCCACAGAGACATCATTATGTTTTATTTTCAGAACTGCTTTATTGATAAGTTTTTGAGATAAAATATTTAGTTTTTAAATGCCTATAATAGTTTCATCCTTTGTACAAATATATGTCCTTATTCAAATGATCAATAACTCAAATTATTGTAATAATTCACTCTATCTAAAATTGGTTTACTCTTGGCATAGCGTTCTAAAGTTTATTACCAGCAATTCTGATATTCCAATTTATGAACTCCATCTAAACACACAATTAATTAGCTTATTGGATAAAATAACTAGGTACACAAAAAATCAGAGTGTATATTCATTGATTCATTATTTTTATTTATTTTGACTTTGGTATATCCACACAACATAAGTCATCAGAAAAACTGGAGAATAAAATCTCAGGGATTTGGTGTCTGTTTTGACGTCTCCATGGGAGTGATTACATCTAAATTCATGTTGCTAGTGGGTATTTCCAGAGCTCAGAAATTCCTGCTGCTATAAAGGAATATCAGATAATAGACAAGACATTACGTAAAACATCCTAAGAAAAGTATACTCAACACATTCTTACTTATTCAGTGACACAGCATTAGCACTTGCCTAGACAATTTGTGAAACACACTCTATTACAAAGTGACTATTTATGACACTTTTACTGCAGAAAACCAGGTTTCTACCACATACATTAGCATACCTATGTTGGTAAGTCATCTCACATTTTGTTTAAGATTTCTTAAATATCTCTCAACCACATACAGACAAGATTTTTTTAAAGTTAAAGCACTATGTATTTGATGCCAAAGCTAAATTGTAGATGGCTAGAGAGTAGGTTTGGAGGTTTTGTGCCCATTAATTCCTTGCACATACTTGTGCATACACATTCACTGGGGATACATTGCCATTCAGAAATTAAATATTACACTCAAGGTTACAAAATCAGTAGGCACAAAGAATTTGAATTTTGGATTTCTGATTCTAAGCCGAGTGATGTTTGTGTATAACATCCTGCTTAGCATTTAGATCATTTGATGATCTGAAATGGAATGAACATATTCATATTTTCATCTCAGTATTATGTCACAAGAGCCTTCTCCAATATGTGCCTTTGTGGAGTCTTTGTAAATAGTGTTTTTCACTTACCTGAGGAAAAGTAACTAAGTTAGTTGTTAACGATATCCTTTGTTTGCTTGTTCTACTTCTGAGTTTTTTTTATACTCTGGTTTATTTATTTAGGCACAGCCAGAATCACAGCTTCCTACACGATTTTATAAAATGTTTCATGCCTCATAACCTTGTTGTCTGCCCTAATTACAGTGTTCTTTAAAATAAAGCAAACTTAGACCTGTGGGAAACTGCTTTCAAAGTTCTTCTTTTAAGTGTAATATTCTTTTACTACCTTGAAGATAGAACAAATTTGTTGGTGAAATTCACATTTTTCCACATTCACGGTTTCTATATATAGCTAAACAGTTTTTATACCAACTATTATATTCTAAAGATTTGGCCTTGAAATACGTGTAAATAAGTTCTGATTAGTCCTAAATAAGTCTGAAATATGTCATTTTCTATTTCTGGAAAATTGGTATTAATCTAAAAGAATAACTTTATTGATCTTAGTGGTTATTGGTCTGTTTCTGAAATTCCAGTCAGAATTTATTAAATCAATCATAGAATCATATTCTCTGCATTCGTATGACAATTGTATCTTTTTACTTTTAATTGATTTTATTGATTAGGCTACTTGACTGGCAAACTATTCCATTATCCACTCAGAAATTTTTCACTGATTGTCTAAAATGAGAAAATTTTGTGAGAGGTTTTGGACTTGTAAAGTTAAATAATGAAAATCTGCCTTCTTGTGACTGTGTGTCATGATGAAGCAGACGGTACATCAAATACTTCATGGAAACCAAATGCTCAGCGTGTTGCAGATCACCACACTCCACTGTAGTGTGTTTGCAAAGGAAATGAGAAGATCAGTGTGACAATGGAAAATTTGCATTAGGAATGCCAAATGTCTGGAACAGAATTTCCACGTTGTAAACTTGCCAAATTATAGTTTTTAGCTGAAATGAAAGTATCGTGTGTGAAAATGAGAAGATTTACCTAGAAGGGCAGGCAAGGATCAGGGTATAAACAGCTTCATGATTTAAGGCATGGAGTTTGAATTTTACCATAAAAACGAAGAAAAAGAAATGTAAATAGTACCTATAAATGTTTTTTTTTTCAAAATTTCATTGTTATTGTAGAAGGGAAGTTGGATATTTCTATATTTTTAAAAAAATCAGGTATAGAGAAAAATGTGCAATTAAATGTATGCTATGTTTATGCTTAAGAATATATATATATATACATATATATGTATACATATACATATATATTTAGCTGGGTAGTGGCAGTGCATTTTTTAAAAGTTCTGTTTTTTGTTTTCTGATTTTGTTTGTTTCTTTGTTTATTGTTTCCTTTATAAAGATAAAGAGAAAAAGAAACTGAGTTGGGTGGGTGGGAAGGTGGGGAGGATCTGGTAGGATTTGGATGAGGGAAAACCTTGATGAGAATATATTATATGGAAAAAATATTTTCAATTAAAAATGAAAGAAAAGTAAAAGAGGACATGAAGTTTAGTACAAAAGGAAATGGGGGTATGGTGTGGATTTGGTAAGATCTGCAGGATAGAAGTGTACAAATTTGTTAAAGAACTAGTTTTAAAACATGAAAAATTATCTCAAAGGCTTTAAAATACTAATACTTTGAAATCTTTACAAAAGCCATTATTTATTTTTCAGATGCAGAACATCTGAGTACACATAATATATGGTCATTCAGGGCTGAGAGACATGGTGGCAGATCATTACTTCTCAAAATTTATAGGTATTCAAAATAACTGAGGCTCTGGTTTGACCTACATTTCCTTCAGGGTACCTAATGGAAACTGGTTCTGTTTTGCTGATGACGTATCATGTGATATTGATTTATCTGGCTCATGGAACATGCTGAATAAAAAATTGTTACCCTTAGCATGTCATCCTTCCTAAAATACAAAATAATTTAAACCTTTTCATTAATTGCCAGAGCAGATGGTATTGCTTTATGTTTGAGAATGAACACTCCGTTCTTAGGGTGAGTTTGAAATCTCCTTTCATGTTGGACTAATTGTTGAAGCATGAAGAACTTTCCGAGTCTCTCTGCAAATGAGTTGCTTTATGTCTAAAATCCTTGTCAAAGAGAGTTGAGGGCAATAATGATAATTAACCATAGAAGATAGTGACTACTATGTCTATTTAGCAGAATAATAGTATTCAGCTTCCTTTTAAAAACAATTATTATATTGTCTTGTACATTATAGAGGTTTAATAATTGATTATTATCCTATTAATAAGGTGACAGTGGGCTTTTCTTTTCTAATTTGGCCTGTATTAATGCACTGCAACCACCAGCACATGTAATCTCATGATTTACACTGCTGTGCCAAGATATATAAAAATAATAATTAAAAACTTAGATGTCACACTTCTTTTTTTCATTAGACACAGATTTAGCATCTAAAAATTAGTAAATGAATAACACAGTGCAATATTATCAAAGCATTGAATTTTAAATCACCTATCTAGGTAATTCTTTTAACATTTTTATGTAAACCTTATGACCTTTTCAGACATGACATTTTTTAAAAGTCCTTATGTTTTCAACATATTGTTTCTAACAGAACAATTATCTGAGGCATTTTTTCTTATCGATAGATAGATAGATAAATAGATAGATGATGGATAGATCAATCAATCCAAGGATTGCTGAACACTTCAGCACAACCAGGCTTCCAACAAAGCACTACAATTTTATTTTTTTGGATATAATAACTAATTAAATTCATAGTTTCTGATTTTTATCAGACCCCAAATTGCTTTCTCTCCTCCCTCAGAGACTTTGACCTACTTAGCAGATGGAGAACTTTGTGATCTGAATCATACTCTTGCCTGACGGCAGGAATTCATATCCCTTGAGGACTTACCTTAAGTAGGACTCATTAGCCCTCTGTAGTCCGGTGCCCCAGCTGCCCATGCTGAAGACAAAAGGGTAGCCAGTTTAATTAACCACAGCCTGGAGCAGCATAATTCATTACCATTTTCCCCAAGTAATCTAAGTCTATATCAGCGTTCACAATGAAGGGATAGATGGAGCCAAGCGATCTAATAAGTACAAAATCCGGAAATCTAATTGCTCTTTGGACTGTTTAATTTAAGGTAAAATTAGAGGCCATGACAAGATCACAAAAAGTTATCATCAGAGCACAGAGAAGTATATATCTTCTATACGCTGAAAAGTCAATAAAGTATACAGCTAAGCTTTAAGAAGACAATCATTGGAGATAAAAAACAACAAAAAGAAATAAAGTACTTGTGCTGCCCTTAGATTATGTGCTAAGTTCTATGTCAAATGCAAAAGAATTGAGTCACTTATTTTGCAATTATTTACAATGGTTTTCCAATACAAACCCAGTAATTAGAAACAGCTTCGCAAAGATGAATTTACTAATTCAGATATTAATTAAATGTCTACATGTGCCAGCATTATATGCAGTAAAGGCAAAGATGGAAAAAACGCAGTTTATACCTTAGAAATATAGTATTACCTTTCATCAATTAATCTTTTTTAAAACAGCAAAACATATGTATAAAGAAATATTCTTTGTAGAGGTACCCAGAAGACAACTACAGAAATGAGTATTCAAGATGGGCTAGCAATTAGATTTAAAATTTATGAGAGAGGAAATAGTTGAGATTTCTCTATAAAGAAAATACTATGTGAAGAAACACCTGGTTATGTTCAGAAATCTGGTCAGCATGATTAAGAGGTGGATGACAAGACAGAGAAAAGTAGACTGATGCCAACTGTGTTATGATTTGATGTGTTATATTCTTTTTTTGAATTTATTTTATTTTATTTTACAATATAATTCAACTTTACATATCAGTCATAGATCCCACTGTTATCCCTCCTGCTACCCCGCCCCCCTCTCCCCAGCCCACCCCCCATTTCCATCTCCTCCAGGGCAAAGACTCCCCCGAGGATTGAAATCAACCTGGTGGACTCAGCCCAGGCAGGTCTAGTCCCCTCCTCCCAGGCTGAGCCAAGGGTCTCTACTAAGCCCCAGGTTTCAAACAGCCAATTCATGCACTGAGCACAGGACCCGGTCCAACTGCCTGGATGCCTCCTAAACAGATCAAGCCAATCAACTGTCTCACCCATTCAGAGGGCCTGATCCAGTTGGGGGCCCCTCAGCCATTGGTTCACAGTTCATGTGTTTCCATTCATTTGGCCACTTGTCCCTGTATTCCATCCATCCCTGGTCCCAACAACTCTAGCTCACATAAACCCTCCTCT
>CABHPH010134281.1:32001-48539 GCA_902168325.1 Peromyscus nudipes | reverse complement strand
GGTCAGGAGAAGCTTTCTCGTGGGTAGTCTGAAATAAAGAGCTGGAGCGTGGTGGACACATCTGGTGAAAGACTAGTTGGAAGGATTTGGTTTACAAATGAGGATTTAAAGTAGAAATAACTGAGAGAAGCTTCTAAAAATGGGACAAGAATATCAAGAATTAAAGTTTGCACAGTTCCTTTGCTAAAAGTCTGGAGTGTATAGAAGAGCTGAAGATGGAAAAAGAGACCCAGGAGCAACTTGACCTGGCTACCAAGCAAGGAAGAAGAGCTGAAGGTGTCCCCCAAATCAGTAAAACACTGTGAGTCATTTAGTCTGTGTTAACCTGACTGCACTTGGAATCACCTAGGAGACACACCTCCAGGTATGTTACTATGAGTGAAGGCCCACCTTGAGTGAATAAAAGGAAAAAAAAAAAAAACAACACCAGTTCAGGCTGTTCTCTGCTTTCTGATACTCCAAGATGGATATGAGGAGTCCTAGCTCCATGTTCCTGCCACCCTCCATGTCTTCCACCATGCCTCCCAGTCACCATGGAGTTGGCCTTCTTTAATAAAGGTTAAAACAAAATCCTTCTTCTCCTAAGTTGCTTTTTGTCATACCAATGAGAAAGTAACTAATGAGCTGGGTAGTGGTGGTGCATGCCTTTAATACCAGTACTCAGGAGGCAGAGATAGCCCATCTCTGTGAGTTTGAGGCCAGCCTGGTCTACAGAGTGAGTTCTAGTACAGTCAGAATTGTTTCACAGAGAAACTCTGTCTCAGAAAGGAAAAAAGAAAAAGAAAAGGTAACTAATGTAACTCAAGACATCAAGGGGTAAAAGGACAGAGAAAAAACATTAAATTTGGTTGGAAGTGTACTACAGTAACATTGAAAAGACTGGAAAGACTGGGTTGAATTTAGCAACAGAAGCAGAGGCAAAAGGCACTGCAGTCAGAGCCTGGAGTCTGACTGTCAAGAGAATGATATTAAGTTGCACAATGACCAGAAAGTAACTAGAAGTTAGTTTTCATTTGAATAGAGAAATTGGACTTTTCACACAGAGCAAAAAATAAAGTGGATCAATAATAAAATGAGAAGAAGATGCTAGTGTAAGTCATCTTCAACCATGGAGAGAGTCTCAGGTCAATCCGGGCTCCATGAGACCATATCTCAAACCAACAAAGACAGAAACAGGAGGTAAGAATATCTGAAAAAAGGCAGATGGATATCATGAAAATAATGGCTACCCAAGCAGAAGGGTCATTGAGCCATGAAAGTGTGGGCACACAAATGGTAAAAGAGAAATGCTCTGATACATAAAGTTGCTGCTAGGAATAAGAAAAAAGAGAGAATGGGGGATAAATCAGAAAACTTATCAAAAAAAGGTATTTAAAAGTCCATCAAGTAAAACACGTGACATTTAATGACACTGTCTCTTTAAGAATCAATTTATGTTTTGTTTCAAACAGGGAAAGAAGTAAAAGTATGATATATGAGGCACAAAGAAACCTGTAACAGGGCCTGAATATAAAGACCCAGATGGCAAGGGCAGAGTGAATGTGAGGAGTGGCAAATGGCCCATCCAGGGAGGGCACCAGTCCAGCACTGGCAGTCACATCTACTTAGGCCCTTAGGAGCAGCTTCTTTTAGAGCCATGTCACCTGCCCAGCAGTGCCACTCTTCCAGGCCAGGCTTCTTTACCTTCCCACTCACACATTAATTTGTCTGTTGACAATAATTAAATAAAAACCAAATCCTGGCACAACTAGTTGGGTGTGAGTATTTTTCAACTCTCTGGCAGGACTTAAAGTGGGCTAACCACTTACACAACAATCAGGAAATCAAGTAATGTCTTTCTGAGTCTTTGAAAACTAACAAGAAATGAAATTTCTGTGCTGGGTGGTGGTGGCACATGCCTTTAATCCCAGCACTTGGGAGGTAGAGACAGGTGACTCTCTATGAGTTCGAGGCCAGCCTGGTCTACAGAGTGAGTTCCATTATAACTAGGGATGCACAGTGAAACCCTGTCTCAAAAAATCAAAAGAAAAAAAAAGAACTGAAATTGTTTAGAGAAGTGCTATCTTTCATATCATCCATTTATAATATGTATGTATAATACAAATAGTATATATGTAATAAAGCAAAAAAAAAACTTTGTAAAGGCAGAGCCAATGCCTCCAATTCTAACATACTAAAGAAAAGTTTTATTTTCCATGAATATAAATAAAATTATTTGCTGTGGGATGGTCTGTATGTCAAACATGTTGCTTATTGGTCAATGAATAAAACGCTGATTGGCCAGTGGTCAGGCAGGAAGAAGTATAGGCGGGACAAGGAAGAGAGAATTCTGGGAAGTGGAAGGCTGAGGAAGAGACACTGCCAGCCGTCACCATGAAAAACAGCATGTGAAGATGCTGGTAAGCCACAAGCCATGTGGCAAGGTATAGATTTATAGAAATGGATTAATTTAAGCTATAAGAACAGTTAGCAATAAGCCTGCCACGGCCATACAGTTTGTAAGCAATATAAGTCTCTGTGTTTCCTTGGTTGGGTCTGAGCGGCTGTGGGACTGGCGGGTGAGAGAGATTTGTCCTGACTGTGGACCAGGCAGGAAAACTCTAGCTACAATTATTGATTGACGATTTCTAAGATTTTTTTTGTAGTAAAGTCTTTTACCAATTCATCTATATCTCATTCAACAGCATTTTATAATCTACTAGAAATTACACTACATACCTAAGATTGACAACCGGCAACACCTAGTGGCACATAGCTTAGAGTCAAATAAGTATCAAATCATTGGTTTAAAAAAAGGTATTTCATAGGAAAGAAAAATGTGAGGCTTTGATAGTTAATCAGCCAAACAACCTTCCCAGGACAATTGATGGCAATGACACCACAATATGAACTTGCTGGGGAGATGGGTGAAGGTTTCCCAGAAAAGAGCAAATTTGAGTGTTGAAAAGGTCTTGACTGAAAGAGGAAGAGGTCAGAAGAATCATCAGAAAGACTCTTTCATTAAGGAATATAAACACATATTGTCAACTTTGTTTTCTCATAATTTTCATCCTTAGTCAGGAGTAAATTCTTCATACCACTAAATCCAGGAAATATCTCCTACTATAATCTACAAATAGGATGATGTCCTCAGAGACTCCCCAAGGGGGAGTACCATCCTGTTCATACATTAAGTCATTAGTTTTAAACATTTTGAATTATACTGTGTTTTAAAAGTAAATAAGAACATAATTTTCTCAAGTTTATGAATGACAGCTCAGAGGTAGAAAAGTAATGAACAACCTAGACAGATAATATAGTTCTTTTGAGCAGGGAAGGCTAGATGGTGAGTTATACTTCTTCATAAAGGGGAAGGTAATCCAAGAAATCCATGGAGTCTGCTGTAAGAGCAAAGAAATTTATTTGAGAAAGAAAACTCACAAGACAAAATAGAGGAATTCGTCATAGGATCCTGGAAGGATGAAGCGTGGTCGCACACTCTTCTTCTGCCTGGAATCTGCCTGGTCTGTTCCAACATCCAAAACCATGAGGAAGCGAACAAGGAGACACTTATGTGCATCCCAGGTCTTAAGGGTCCCCAACAGCCATGTCCCAGGGGCAGGTACTTCAAGGTAATAGGCAGGTGGAGCGTTTGCCTGTTGCCTCACGAGGGGTGGTGCTTCAAGGTCATAGCTGGAACAGCTACCCACTACTGGAAGGGGGACTAACTTGTATTGCGTCTGCTTCTTTCTTAAAGCAGCTATTCCTGGTTTGTGATCTGCATCTGCTTTTGTCTATACAGCCACCTATGCAATGCAAGAAAAAAGGAATCCAAGGGTATGAAAGAGAAAACCAAAATGTAACTGGTGGGGAACCACATTATTTTTCCAATTATTTTTCCAAGATGTAAATCCCTGAACAAATTATTTGTTCCTCAAGAAAAAGGCCCAGTGTACTGACACACCATCATAATGTACTTTGTAGCAGCCTTGTCAGTAACTCACTATCTATTCAGCCTCAGTCCTGTTTTAATGGCTAAAAAAAATTAAACAAAGAAAAGAGTGAATCAAAGTAGTCTTTCTTCAAAATCAGACCATTGGAAATCAATCAAATTCAATTGCCAAAATGCTCTTATAGTGTTTACTTTTTAAACATTTTTATTACAGTTTACATAAAACTGTTCAGAATCCAGACCTACTGCTGTCTACATTCTAACTTATAAATTCGGCTATGTGGAGTCTGTTTTCTACAGGTGGACAGGCAAAGAAAGCCATACTGCCCAGGACACCTGTTCCTCTGAATTCTTAAATGTGTGTAAATAAGGAGTAGTGATGTTGCTCCTGTTCCAAGACCTCCATTGAGTGTAATGAAAAGTTTCAGCCCCAGAGACCAGAATGAAGCATGTCTCAGAGTTCTCTTTTGCTCCTTATCTTTCCTATGGCTATCATTTGTGGTGAGATATTTCCCCCTCATTAATATCCCACACTCCATGCTAATACTCATTATAGTAAATATCTTGTCTAGCAGGAGGCATCATCAGAGAGCTTCATTCCCTGTGAGTATCAAACAACTGTTACTCCACTAAATGAGCTGTCATTAGCAGTCAGATGTCACTCCAGCCTTCTAGAAATTAAAGAAACCTAACTTGGAAGGATTGGTGAGTAAAACATCTATGAGTAGAGACTGGAGGCTCCTGAGACCCCCATACCCACTTCCATTCTAAAATGTAGTGCAGTCTTTCAATCCAGGAGGGATTTGACTCTGAATAGAATGACCTAAATGGCCTAATGTGACCTCTGAAATCCAGCATAGGATTGTAACAAAAGCAAGAATATCCTCTCTTCCCAGTCTGCATTTTTAGAAAGTGTCATTGCCAAGACTGCACCAGAAATAGGAACTACTGATAAAATCTGGTGAGTAGCAAATATAAGATAGTAAAAAATGCCTTTATTTGGATTAGAATGTTTATGGGATGAGACTATGCAGCTTACTTAGTCTTCCTTGGCAGTTACTCGTTACTGTCAATCTTTTCTCCAGTTTCAAATCCTACTACAGGGATGGATTTTTCAGCCCCAGGTACTTACTGCTATTTTTCTCAACTCTCCTGTTTAATTTCATGGGCACTATACTCTTTTCTCAGGCCAAATTTGTGTTTTGATCACTTGCAGGCTCTAGGTTCAATTCCTAGTATCGCAAACCCCCAAAACACACAAACAAAATCATTTCAGACAAAATATATTCAAACAGGGGCTAGGGGCATTGTGTTTAAATTCAGGTTTCAGAATGGCAGAATTGAAAGAAATATCTGCAGAGCAGGGCCAGTGCCTGTACTAAGTATCATGCTGTTTCTTACAACATCACATTCACACTCCCATGCTGTCTTGCCTGAGCTCTGTCTACAGAATCAGTTTTCCATCATAAACCACCACACTGACCAAACATCTCTACTTACCAAAATCATAATAAACCTTGGCTTTCACCTTTTCCATGTTTTGCTTCTTCAATACACAGGATTAAAAGCACTATTCTCTATTGCTGCAAAGTTCAGTCTCAGCATTGAGTTGATATTAACATCTTCTACATCCTCATCGAAAGAGACTGGCTTTGGTGTGATTTAAATCTAGGTAGTTAAGATCTCAAACAAGCTGATGTGTCTCCAGGTTCTTGTGCTAACAAAGGCTAAGCAATCAATAAACAGCTCATTCCTTTTCCTGTAGATGTTGAACTATTCTTTCAAAAGTCACCACAATAGTTCCTGGGTGAGTTAAGGTGTCTACAATAAACACAGGTAACACTTGTAGACTGTTAACAATGAACTCATATCTGTGATAGGTGTTTGGTTTGTACTACCTCATTCAGTTTTCACAGTGATCAAGGAAGGCATAAAAATTTCAGGGAACTGAAAAACGACACCACAGGAAGACAGCCTGAAGCTGTCTGCTGTGGGATGTCTTTCTCTATGCTGTGAATATGTGTTACTCTGATTTGTTGATAAATAAAGCTGTACTGACCTGTGGTAAGGCAGCTTAGAGGCAGGCAGGAAATACAAGCAGATAGACAGGAAGAAGAAAGGAGAGAAGGCAAAAGACATGAGCCAGCAGCCCAAGGAACAACATGCCAGCAGACCAGTAAGCCATGGAACCCTGCAGGCTTGAGCTACACTATGGCAGGTTTGAGGCTTGCAGGCTTGACCTGAAGCATAGCAGATTCACACCATGTTACACAGAGGTTTCTCCAAGCTGCACAGTACACTGGATGGTGGATTTAGCTTTTGTTATACAGGAAAAAAAAGAGGTTTCTGGGCTACACTGAATGGAGGCATGGACCCACGCCTCCCAGAGTCAGCAGAGAACATGGCTCCCAGAACTAGTGGTGAATTACCTCCAAAATATTGGAAAGCTGAAATGCGTGGAACCAGCAGCCATGGCTGCTGCTTTAGTCCTAAACATGCAGTTTAGCAGTTTAAAATCTCTCCTGGTCAGAGAAGGATTATAGGTTCACACCAAATCAGATTCAGATGGAATAAAACTTTAAATGGTTTACAGTGTGCATAAAAATATATGTAGGCTTGGAAGAGAGAGAAAAATGAATATAGACAGTTATATAAAGAAATAAATAATTTAAAAAAATAAAGTCTTTAAAGAGACAATAAGAATAATATAAAAGTTAAGCCACATAAGGCTGGAAATTACACAAAGAATTTGGATACTACGTATTATTATATTGTCTTTGGGATTTTTAACTGGAGAGAGACATTTGATTATAAAGGCTGTGGGATGGCTTATTATCTGTAAAAGACCTCCAAAATTGAACCCATTGGCCTTCAGTTATAGAAGGAGGGTCTGGGAAGGGTTATTAGACCCTCACCTGTGCTTTCAGACACTCCTTCCTGTATCTCCATCTCTGCTGTCTATAATTCTTCCCCAGATTTATGTGGTTTTTAGGAAATAGTAAAGTATATAGAAAATAGAATATATAGCATATCATATATGAGGGGGTCAATCTGTGGTCATAGGGAGCCAACATTTGTGCTAACATAAGTCTCTTCAACAATGCAGTCATATTGGAGTCACCCATGCTTCTGTAAATAATACCTCACCTACACTCCTGTGAGTAACCTTTTACTCAGGATCCTGTAAAAACCAAAAACAAAAACAAAAAACAAAAAAAAAAAAACCTCTCACCCATGTGCCTCATAGTAAGCCCAGTTAAACACATTGATTTACCAAAGACATACTCGGGTGAAATCATTCCCTTGGTCTGTCATTGGTGCCATATCATGGACAAGTAGATGTTTGTTCAAATCTTCCCAGGAAAAGTTCACTGGACAGCAGTTATATACCCATGTATCTATGATCTATGTATGTATGTATGTATGTATGTATGTATGTATCAATCTATCATCTATCTATCTATGTGAAACAGTCTAATCTGAGATTGATGTTATAATTAGAATGTTAGTCAGGTCTATTTGAACCACAGCCATAGATGGAAGCCTGTAGCTAACATTTTCCTGCCTGGCCCACAGTCAGGACAAATCTCTGTCACCGACCAGTCCCACAGCCACTCAGACCCAACCAAGTAAACACAGAGACTTATATTGCTTACAAACTGTATGGCCATGGCAGGCTTCTTGCTAACTTTTCTTATATCTTAAATTAATCCATTTCTATAAATCTATACCTTGCCACATGGCTTGTGGCTTACCAGTGTCTTCACATGCTGCTTGTCGTGGCGGCGGCTGGCAGTGTCTCCTACCACCTTCCTGTTTTCTCCATTCTCCTCTCTGTTAGTCCTGCCTATACTTCCTGCCTGGCCACTGGCCAATCAGTGTTTTACTTATTGACCAATCAGAGAAATTTGACATACAGACCATCCCACAGCAGAAGCCAACAGAATGGTACTAGTATCTGGACCAATAAAGCAATTCAACTCCATGTACAAAATTGGGGGTGAACTTCCCCTGTTGTGTCCATTACAGCTTCACATCATTTTAAGTGCACACTGAAAAACACAGTTTTCTTCTCTTGCTTGAATAGCCCCAAATTATGACCATCCAGTGAGATTTGCAGGCAGCAATTTCAACTTACTTATGACCTACAATGGATGAACAGAATTTTTTAGTCTTTCAACTGTTCTAAAGGAATAAACATTCAGTAGAAATTTTATTTTGAATTCTTATCTTTTTCCTGACTACTGATGGGTCCATATTCTGTCCAGGTGCTGGGCAGGGATGCACAACAGCCCCTTCCCTCATCTTTGAAGTCACAAGAGGAAACAGCTGTTGCCTCACTGTGACCTATGCTGAAGCTCTCATTCAGCAGCTTAAGTGTTTTAAATGCATTACCACACCTATTTTCAACTTACATTGGACTGACTGAAAGCAAGTGTCTGCTAGGTTTTAGCACCTTGAATTTAATTACAACTCTTCACCAAGATTTTTTTCAGCTCTTTCTGGTAGAGGATGGAGAGGGCTTACAGGAAGCTTAGGGAACAGAAAGGGAGAAACACCAGCTGTCCTGCTGCCTTTCCATAGCAGCCTGAAAGCCTCATGGCTCCTGAGGCAGGTTAGTGACTACACACTGTCCCCTCCTGTATCTGGGCTTCCCTGAACCTGAGACTCTTAGTGCACTGACTAAGAGCTTCATTGACCATGGCATCTTTTACTTTCAGCTTTTCTTGTCTCACAGTCAGGTCCACAGTCCCTTAACCATCTGGTGTCATTTGATGATGTAGTCTCTCTGAGTCTTGATTTACTGTTAGCTGAAGATCTTCTCTATCCTACCACATCGAGAATCAGTTTTAAGATGAAAAATACCTAAAATATACAATAATCTGAAGTATCTTGCTACCGAAGAAGTGTAAAAAAGCAAGGAAGAAAGAAACTAACAAGGCCAAATATATTGGAAGCCTGGAGCCCAGCAGGTGGTCTCTTTTCCTACAGCCTCACCATTCTGTAATCTTGGGGCTTTCTCTTTCTCTGAAAATCTTATTTGGTTGTTTCTTAGAATGGAATCCTTCCATATCTTGCTCAGTAAGTGTTTGCCCAGAACCTAGCAGGCAACATGCCCTCAAAATTGTTTGATTATGAGTACATGCTGCTACTGAGGCATCTTCCAGCTACTCTAGAAGATGATTAAAGACAGATATTGACCATCTGCAGAAGGAGATATGAATCCAGTGTGGCAAGAAAGCCCAAATACATAGCCATCATTGATACAAAATGACAGAACACATAAATGTGTTCAGAAGACCAGGAGGTTGTTGAAAGGATTAGGATAGCATAGTTCGTACAGGGAGAGATGGTCCACACTGTGAGAAAATCTGGCCCTGATTTTTGGCTGCCTTCCACCACAATTAGCTGACTGGCAATTGTGCAAGGCACTTATGAAAACAATTGGAGATGTAGTCACATAAGAAAGGCCATCAAAATGACTGATCACAAATGTTTGACAGGGCTTCCTGCTAAGTCAGCACACAAGATATGCTTTTGAAAAATTGTTCTGTGTCATTCATCTTCAAAGAAAACTCCAAGAGATTTTTACATCTCACCCCTCCCCAAATAACTACAGCTGCAATACAGTCAAGTTTACACTATTGCCATGAGTCCAGCAAACACCACATGGCATTTGTTTTCCTGTTTTCTTCTGGAGGAGTGACCTTTCTCTAATTATGTACAACATCTAATTTGGTTCCCTTTTTAAAAATATATAATTACACCAGGAACAATATCAGATGCAATGACAGCATTTATATAAATCTTAACATTCTAGAACTGTGTGGAATCCACCATATTTCACACAGCCCATTTAAACATAGCCATTAAAAACTTATAGCCATTGTATGATTTTTTGAGAAGATTATGGTATCCTTTCCCCATTTTAAGGAGGAGAAAACTGAGATCTAGAAAGGTTAAGTCAAATCCCCAAGGTTAAGACAACCAGTACAGTCATCTTTGAACACTGTCAGCCCACAACAGTTTGTGTCTCCTCTGTGAAAAAGAGGAGACAGCCAGCAGGCCGTTCCCAGTGTCCCTTGAACAGCAGTTTAGAGGTCAAAGGATACACCAAACTCGATATGTCATCATTTAAAAAGTTCCATTGATAGCCCTTATCATCCCACTTTTACACTAGAAAATGGAACTTCTCAAGTAATATTGTTATAGAACTTCCTGGAACCAATGCCCTTTTATTGGGACTACTCAATGGAAAATTGACAGGAAGAACAAAAACATTCTTCTGGGGCTTTATTATTAACCTTTGAGGATACTTGTGTTTTCATCCTGTCTCCAAGAGATTTGGTGCTCCCTACGATTCCTGCTTTCCAGGGCAATCTCCCAGCTCTGCCTTCTTTAGAAAGGACCTCATACTCTTAGCCAATTCTCTACACCAACCTTATTTGTAGAGGACTTCAAACACTTCCTTTGTTGCTATTCTTCCTCATCACACAAGAAAGAAGCAAATCGACTTTGAGGAGGACCTAGTAAGTGGCTTTTCCTCCAGTGGAAAACATGTGTCTTCGGTGACTTTAGTGGCTAACTTCAGCCATCTACAGCAAACTGAGGGGATAAGTGGACATTAGTAATCCTGGCTCTAACCATTTGCTCTAAGAATTGTCTTAACTATTAATGAAAGGTACATTTTCAAGGATACCACCTGGTTTTCAATTAATAATATATCTATATTGCTTTTAGAATAAAGCATTACACTTTTTAAAATGTTTAGACAATTATACTGTAATGTTTTCTTAATAAAAATGATAAAGTACCATCTAAAAGTAACTGTTTCACTCTCAGCTAAAAATATGTTTCATGCTCAGCATGTTGCAAGAGAAGATTCTAAAAGATGCAGTCAAGGGGCTGGAGGCCATGGAGATTCTCCAGCTGCCCCCATGGAAAGAAATAAAACAGCTCACTGTCTGAGCCATTTTAAGTCACAATTACATTAACTTTTAAGGAAATACACAAAGGAAACAGTCTTTTCAGAAGGATCTACCTGGGATAAATTAGCATATTTCTTGGAACTCTAATAGCCACAATAATAACAGCATAAGCTAACAATGACCTTATGGGACATTTCTGAACTAGCATCCAGCTGTCTCTGAAGCCATCTACTTCCAGCCCTGAAAATAACCAGAGATAACTAACTCGTTGGAACACATTTTTCCTTCTGCTTTTCTGCTTAATTAGAAAAAAACATGTTTAATCAATCTCTCTGCTTTAAGGTAAAGGTTTGATTGTCTAGGACGCACAGCAGACTTCAAACTCTCAGCAAGCTCCTAGGCACATGGCAGAATGTGCAGATTCATAGGGACAAGTACTAGATATAGATATGAGGTTGCTGAAGAGATGTCACCGACAGTAAGTTCTTGCCCCAAAAACATGAGGACCCAAGTTTGACCCCCAGAACACATGTAAAAATCAAGCATGATGTCATACACTTGAAATCCCAGTGTAAGAGAGGAAGCAGAGGCAGGTAGACCCTTGGGAGCTTGCTGACCAGCCAACCTAGCTGAATCCATGAACCCCAGGTCTTACTAAAAGAACCTGTCTCAAAAACAAAGATCTAGAAGATGTTTCAGTGGTAAAGAGTGTTTACTATGATTATACAAGACACACACCAATTTCCCAGCACTCATGTCGGGAGGTTCACAATTGCCTGTAATGCCAGCTCCAGAGGAATCTGATGTTCTGATCTCCTTCATTCATGTTCATGTACCCCATCCTATACACACATACACATTTTAAAAAAGAAAGGTAGATGGAATAAGGTTAACCTTCTGGACTCCACATACACTAAAGCACACACAGGCGTGTGGCACACACACACACACACACACACACACACACACACACACACACACACACACACGGTGGGGGATGGAAATAAGAAAGCCATTGTTTGGGAATCTTCCCTGTGTTAACATGTTCAGCACACTCCTTACTCAAAGCCATGCATTGGCTGTGTCATTTTCCTGCAATCCATCTCTTTGTTCTCTTGTATTTTCCAGTTGGGGCAATCATCTCAAATGTTTGCACAGACTAATGGTGGAAAAAAATCTGACATCACAAAAAGAAGATCCAGATATGATCTTCTTTGTCCCAATTAAGCAAAGCTGCTTGAGGAAAGAAGGTTAAAATATGGTTTTTGTAAAGAGAAGGTTCTTAGCTACCTTTAATAAAGCAAACATAAAAAGAACAGAGGGGGCTATAGGGAAAGAACATTACTAAGTCATTGCATTTAGAAGTCTGGAAGACACATATTGAATCACTTTGTTTCTGCAGTGCACAGAGCTCTGTGGAAACCCTCCTGTGACTTCTTTCATTGCCTTCATTCAATTTTATATTGTTTTGAAGGTCCAGGCAGAGACGATATATAATTGGACATTTGGTGAATGCAGACAGTGAAATTGTGCTCAAAGTTATTAGCTTATCTTAGTTTGAAGAGTAAGGCGAACATTTTATTTCATCTAACTTTTTATAGCAATCAATTAATCCTCAGGTCCAAGGATGACTACAGACCATCTTTATCCATTCTTGTGGAAACATTGACATCTAGTGGGTCATTACATTAGTGCAGGGCAGCTCAGAACCTGTGGGAAGAAATACTTAAATCTTAAGAATATCATGTGGAGTTCTTTCTTTGATGAATTAATCTGGCCCACTGATCTCACTATCTAGCTCCTGCTTGGAGTCATGAATTTATAAAATGACTCAAAGATTGCATCATTGATGTTAAGAGTCTTGGTTTGGAATGATCTTTTGGGTTTTACTGAGGTATTAAGAACTAGTTTTCAGTGTCTGGAGGCCTCACTAGTCCAGCCTAGTAATTCTTGAACTGTTCTAGTCACAGGTGATTTTGATGAATAGTGTACACATTCTACCAGCGAACTGTGTATTAGAGCAAGCATACCATACTCTGCACACAACCCAAGGGGGTTCATAAGACACTTGAATCTTGTGCTGGTAAAAATGTCTAAAGCTACAAATAATGACAAAAGTTCTGATAAAGCATTCAGCAGTGTCAAGTGCTCATGTGTTAGCTCATAGAATTAACTCAACTTTCATAGGAAGTGGCCACTACTAAACCAAAACCAGGGGAGATAAAAAAAACAGTTGCCTGAAGCTGCATTAGCAAGTGAAATTAAGACTCAAACCCAGGTAGACTGACTACAAATGCCATGTTTAATCACCCTGTCTGCTCTCCCCTCTGGAGGAGCACCACAGGTTTGGAATGTTTTCTGCCCTCCATTTCTAAGAATTGTGCTTTTAAAAAAATAGATATTCACTATGTAAATTAAAGAGAAGCAGATAGAAAACTAAGATGATAGTATGTTTAAGAGCCCTTAAGAAAATTTGCAAAAAAAGGATGAGTTACTAAGTTTTATAAGTCCCATAACTTGGACTGATAGACACTGGGAATGTAAAACACCAATTCATCACAGACCATTAACCTTGAATTAACAATCAGTTCTGGAGAAGGAAAATGTGGTGGCTTGAGTGAAAAATGATCCCTATAGGCTCATAAGGAGTAGCACTATTCGGAGGTGTGGCCTTGTTGGAGGAAATATGGCACTGGGAGTGAGCCTTGAGGTTTCAAATGCTCAAGCCAGGAGCAATATTACTCTCTCTTCCTGCTGCCTACTGATCAAAAAGGAAGGCTTTAACTTTAACATAGTAAAATTATATATAATAGAAAAGTTACCAGGCAAGAATCACAGTTACAATATCTAGTCTTTTTGTATTTGGCAAAATTAAACAAAATATTTTATCATCTATTCTATATTTGTGAGTCTAAAGTTTCATATGTAATTTATTTTTATCATAACCAAGGAAAATTATAATTATAACTACCTAGTTTTCAACCACATCGATGACCCCAGAAGGATAAATATTACCTAAGTAAACAAGAAGTGCTTTGTAATCAACTTCCAAACATCTAGAATGACAGAGACAGCTTACTGCCTGGACAGTCATTGGAAGTTCCTCTGTAAAGTTGAGGCATCCATCTTCAGCCTATAGGCCTAGAGTTTTTAAGTTGTCCTATAGAATATTTTGTAGAATATTCTGTGTCCTGTAGAATATTTTGCAGTCTCCTCTTTGAAGCGGGAACCTGAAGGACTATCTGAACTTATTTCGGAAAAATTTTGTCATCATTTTTCCAAGGGTCCTGCATGTCCAGTTGATACAACATCCTGTCAAACAGTCCAGGCAAGGGCACTTTTTTTACCCAGTGGCTAACTTTTGCCATATGGAAAGCAAACTCCATATGGAGTTTCTTTGATGCCCATCATCCTCTTTGAAGTAAATAGGTGCTACTAACAGCAGATGTGTCTCATTGTCCAGAAAAGACTGTTTTTAAAACATTTTAAATACCATATTCTGTAGGTCTTTGTAGTGTTTAAAAATTACCTACCTAACAGAAATGTATCTATTTATGCCTAGAAAACTTAACTAACTCGACTATAAGTTTGATTATCATAGATGACTAATTATTAATCTGTATTTCTTAATTAAACATTAAAATTTTAAATGAGTTGCATAAACATAATACCTTAATCAAGAGTAGAAATATGCATACAGAATAACAAAATTAACTTTTAATTTGTAAATGTAAATGTAAAACGTTTTAAACAAGTTGTTGCTCTTTAAAAGTAGATTCAATAATCTGTCTTTTCATCCTATCATACCTATATCCTCTTTTCTTCTTTAGAAAGAGATTGCATTTATAATCAACCTCCTTTAAATAAAAATAAACATTTAAAAACAGTATTTTGGGAATTTGGGTATAGTTTTTCATACTATTTCCTGCTGATTGGGGGTGCTGGCAAACATATGAGAATCCTGAGAAAATTCAAGATAACATTCAAGTCCTGGGAAGACCAGCTATAACCTTTGTTGACAGATACCATCTGTTAAAGTTCAGGAGGTCTCGTTTGATCAAATCTGATTCATCTTAACCTGGAAAGAATCCATAGCCTCTTACTTCCTGTGAAAACAAAAGCAGAGCCTCCTTTCCAAAGCAATATAACCTTAGATCCAAGTTTTGAAGTAAAGATACCATATATATGTTTAACTTATTATCAGCTTTTACAATCAAATGTCTTTCTGCAGTTAAAAATCCTAAAGACAATATAATTCAGACTCTGTGGGATTTCTATCCATATGTGGCTTAATATATTATTTTTACTGTCTCTTTAAAACCTTTATTTTTTTAAGTATCTATTTCTCTATATAACTGTGTTTCCTCCTTTTCCTCTCTCTTCCAAGCCTACACACATTTTTACACACAATGTAAACCATTTAGAGATTTATTCTGAATCTGCCTTATTGTGAATTCATAATTCTTTTCTGATCATTACCTTACTGCAGCATGGCTAGAACTGAAGCAGCAGCTTTGACTGCTGACTCTTCCCATCTCAGCTTTCCAACATGGCAGAGATATCCAGGAGAGTCACACTTACCCTGCCAACTCTGGGGTCCATGCTGGCCCATAAACCCTTTTTGTCAGTCAAAGCCGAATTCACCATGCAGCATGCTGTGTAGCTTGGAGACACCTTTGTGTACCATGGCAGGAATCCGCCACACTGTAGCTTAAGCCTGCACACTGCGACATCTCTATATCACAGCTTGCCTGAGAGACACACCTAGGAAGCTGCTCTTGGCTCCATTTCAGAATCTTTTTTTAAAGCTTTCTCGGGTTTTGGGTGGAAATTCTTGCTATCACGTCTGGGTGCCAACTGTAGTCAGAAGTTTTCCTGTTCCCTGCTCGGTCCCATAGACGCTTGGACCCAAGTAAACACACAGAAGCTTATATTACTTACAAACTCTATGGAATATGGTTAAGAATTCTTGCTTGCTAGCTCTTTCATCTTAAATTAACCCATATCTATAAATCTGTAAGTTGCCACATGGCTGTAGCATTACTAGTCTTCTGGCATCTTGCTGTTCCTTAGGCAGCTGCTGGCATCTCCCCAGACTCTGCCTTTCTCTTTCCTGTTTCTCTCCTTGAATTTCCTGCCTGACTCTAAGCTGCCTTGCCATAAGCCAAAGCAGCTTATTTATTAACCAATGGGAACAATATATATTCACAGTGTACAGAAAGACATCCTCAAGCATAGATCAAAGTTGGACAAAATAAACCAACAGAAGGAAGAGAAGAGCCCAAGAGAAGGCATGAGAATATAGATCTACTCATTCTCAAACTCAGGAGTCCCATAAAAACATGAAAATGAAATATTTACCAAATACACAGAGAACCTGGTTCAGACCTCTGTGCAAGCTTCAGTCTCTGTGAGTTCATATGAGCTTTGCTCAGTTGATTTAGAGGACCTTGTTCTCCTGTTTCGTCCATCCCCTCTGGCTTTTTCACTCTTTCTGTATTCTCTTCTGTGGGGCTCCATGAGCTTTGAGGGAAGGCATTTAATAGAGACATCCCATTTAGAGTGTGGTGTTTCTCTCTCTCTCTCTCTCTCTCTCTCTCTCTCTCTCTCTCTCTCTCTCTCTCTCTCTCTCTCTCTCCCTGTATGTGTGTGTGTGTGTGTGTGTGTGTGTGTGTGTG
>CABHPH010134281.1:0-31901 GCA_902168325.1 Peromyscus nudipes | reverse complement strand
TGTGTGTGTCTGTGTGTGTATGTGTGTGTGTGATGTCTGGCTGGGGGTCTCTATATTTGCTATCATCTGCTGTGGTAGGAAGCTTCTCTGATGGCTGAGTAAAGCACTGATATATGAGTATAGCAGAATTGGGAGTCATTTTATTACCATTTTTTAAAAATTTTAAAGACCAGTGGTATCTTGTTTTCTGTAGGTCTCTGGGATATCTAGTCTCTGAATGTCGTTTATGGGTTCCATCTCATGGAGTGGGCTTTAAGTCAAATCAGACATTGGTTGGTTGCTCTCACAAGCTTTGTGCCACCATCACCAAGCATATTTTTCAGGCAGGGCAGATTGTAAATCCAAGGGTTTGCAGCTCAGTTGCTGTTTTATGTTTCTTTTCTGGTAGCCTGCAGAATAACTTCCTGTACCTAAGACACTAGAACATAAGGATGAAGGTTCTAAGTAAGCACCAGCTCCATCTCTCTATGTTCAATGAGTTATATGGGTGTGGTCTTCAGCAATTGGCCTTGCTGTCTGTCTGTGGAGAACAACCTATTATTTTGGCAAAAAAAAAAAAAAGCCTGGGTTGTTTGGGAATTTCCTTGAGAACTCTTTGGACAGCTTCTCAATTTGATGCAACCCAATCTTGGTACTGAAAGCTTTGTTTGGTGGCAAGAGGTGGCCAGTTGGGACTCCTTCTTCCAATTATTTGAAACTTCTTTAGAATCACCTTCATATTTTTAGGAAGTTTCCACTGCTCTAGGTTTCCATACAATCCCTCAAATGCCCCTAAATTGTAGCTGTCTCTCCCCATATTTACTCCTTCAACCCTCTCTCACCCCCCCCAACCTGATATTTCCATTTGTATCTCCCCACCCCCAATATATCCATAAAACTGATTCTGTTTCCTCCTCTCAGGGCAAACTGTGTCTGCCCCACTAGTCCCTTCCTCTACACCCAATCTGTCGTGCATTATAGTTTGGTTATCATTTACTTCACAGCTCATTTCAACATATAAGTGAATACCTACCATATTTAGCTTTCTGAGTCTGGATTTCCTCACTTGGATTAATACTTTTCTTCATGTTATATCCACTTGCCAGCACATTTCATGATGTCATTTTTCTAGAAAGCTGACTTCATTGTGTAAATATACCACATTTTCTTTCTTTATCCATTATTCTATTGAAGGATATCTAGGTTGTTTCCAAGTCCTGGTTATTGTGAATAGGACAGGAATGAAATGGTTGAGCAATGTCTTTTTGGTAGGATGAAGCATTATTTGTGTATATGACCAAGACTACTATAGCTGGACCTTGAGGTAAATCAACCTGAATTATTCTGAGGAACCACCACACTTATTTCCATCATGGCTGTATAATTTTGGACTCCCACAAGCAATGGATGACTTTCCCTTGCTCAATATCCTTAACAGCATAACCTGTCACTTGTATTATTGATCTTAGCAATTTAGATAGGTTAAGATGGAATCTCAAAGTGGTTTTGATTTATATTTCCCTGAAGGAGAAGGATGTTAAATTTTTCTTTAAAGTGCTTCTCAGCCATTTGTGTTTCCTCTGTTGATAATTCCCTGTTTAGATCTGTACTCCATTTTTAATTTGGATTATTTAGTTTTTTGATACATAGTTTTTTGAGTTCTTATATATTTGGTTATGAGTCTAGACTTTAATGGTTGAGCCATTTCTCAGCCCTTCAGTTCTCTTTATATTTTGGATATTAGTGCTCTATTGGATGTGGACTTGGTAAAAATATTTTCCAATTCTGTGGGTTGTTGCTTTGTCCAAATGATGCTGTCCTTTGTTATACAGAAGTTTCTCAGTTTTATCAGGTCTCATTTATTAATTGTTGATCTTAGTGCTAATGCTTTTCTCTTCAGAAAGTTTTCTTCTGTGCCAATGAATTTAAGGCTACTTCTCACTTTCTCAACTATCAGATTCACTGTATCTGGTCTTACATTGAGGTCTTTGATCCATTTGGAGTTGAGTTTTGTGCAGGGTCATGCTGACATCCAGTTTGATCTGCACTATTTCTTGAAGATATTGTCTTTTTTCCAGTGAGTATTTTTGGCTTCTTGACCAAAAATTGGATGTGCATAGATGTGTGGATTTATGTCTGGGTCTTCAACTCACTCAATTCCATTAATCAACATCTGTTTTTATGCCAATACCATGCTATTTTTATTACTATGGCTTTGTAATACAACTTGAAATCAAGAATGGTGAGACCTCCAACCGTTTTTTTTATTGTTTGGGATTGTTTTAACTATCCTTTGTTGTTGTTGTTATTTTGTTTTTGTTTCTGTTTATATGTGTGTGTGTTTCCATATGAAACTGAAATTTGTCCTTTCAAGATCTATCAAGAATTGTGTTGGAATTTTGATGAAAATTGCATTGAATCTGTATATTCTTTTTGGTAGGATGGCCATTTTTCCTATGTTAAGCCAGCTGATCCATGAACATGGGAAGCCTCTCCATCTTCTGGTACCCACTTCAATTTCCTTCTTCAAAATCTTTATGTTTTTATCAGACAAGTCTTTGCTTGGTTAGAGTTACCCCAAGATATTTTATAAGATTTGAGGCTATTTTGAAAGATATTGTTTCCCTAATTTTTTTCTCAGACCATTTGTCATTTTATGTAGGAATGCTGCTGATTTGAGGAGCTAATTTTATGCCCAGCTAGTTTGCTGATAGTGTTTATCATCTGAAGGAATCTCCTGATTGAATTTTTCAGGTCACTTAAATATTCTATCATGTCATATACAAATAAAGATCCTTTGATTTCTTACTTTACAGTTCATATCCCTGTAATCTGCTTGAGTTGTCCAGCAAAGATTTCAAGTACTATGTAGAAGCTGGGTGGTGGTAGTGCATGCCTTTAATCCCAGCACTCGGGAGGCAGAGCCAGGCAGATCTCTGTGTGTTTGAGACCAGCCTGGTCTACAGAGTGAGATTCAGGACAGGCACCAAAACTACAAAGAGAAACTCTGTCTCAAAAAAAAAAAATCAAGTACTATATAGAATAGATATGGAGAGAGAGGACAGCATTCTCTTAATCTGGATTTTAGTAGAATTCCTTTGAGTTTCTCTCCATTTAAGGCAGTATTGGCTATGAACTTGCTGTAAACTGCCTTTATTATGTTGAGGTGTGTCCCTTGTATCTCTAATCTCTCTAGGATTTTTATCATGAAAGGGTGTTGGACTGTGTTTAAGGCCTATTCTGAATGGGTTTGTTTATATTGTATTGACAGATTTTCATATAAAACATCCCTGCATCTCTGGGATGAAGCCTACTCGATCATGATAAATGATCTTTTTGATGTATTCTTGGAATTGGTTTGTAAGTATTTTATTGAGTACTTTTGAATTTATGATCATGAGAGAAATTGGTCTACAATTATTTTTCTTTGTTGGGTTTTTATGTGGTTTGGGTATCAGAGTACACATAGCCTCATAAATTGAAATGGGTAATGATTCTTCTGTTCCTATTTTGTCAAATAATTTGAGGAGTATAAGGATTAACACTTCTTGGAAAGTCTGGTAGAATTTTGTGCTAAAACCATCTGGGACTGGGTTTTTGTTGTTGTTGTTATTGTGAGACTTTTAATGACTGCTCCTATTTCATTAGAGATTATAGGTTGCTTTAAATTGCTTATTTGATCTTGGTTTAACTTTGGTAAGTGGTATCTATTAAGAAAATTATCTTTTTGTTGTTTTGGATTTTTTTAAGATTTCCCAATTTGATTGAGTACAGGTGTTTAAGTATAAATATGTCCTTATGATTCTCTGGATTTCCTCAGTGTCTGGACTTGTACCTCAATTTTCATTTCTGATTTTGTGTATTTTGATATTCTTCCCCCGTTTTAGTTAATTTGGATAAGGTCTTGTTGATCTTGTTAATTTTCCCAAAGAATCAACCCCTTTTTTTTGTACTGTCGCTTTTGTTTCTGTCTTATTGATTTCAGCTCTGAGTTTTATTATTTATTGCCATCTTTTCCTTTTTGATGTGAGTTCTTTTTTTGTTCTAGAACTTTTAGGTAGACTGTTAAATTGTTAATATGAGATTTCTCCAGTATTTTTGTGTAGGCACTTGGTTCTCTGAACTTGCCTTTTTGACCCACTTTTATTGTGTTCCCAAAGTTTAGGTATGTCGTATATTCATTCTCATTCAATTCTAGAAAGTCTTTAGTTTCTTTCTTCTTTTCTGGCATGACACATTTTTCATTCAGTAGAGGTTTGTTCAGTATTCATGAGTTTGTATGTCTTCTATTGGTTCTGTTATCGTTGATATCCAGTTTTGATTTGTGGTTGTAAGGTAGGATGCAGGGTGCTATTTCAATTGTCTGGTATCAGTTGAGGCTTGCTTTTTGTCAGAGTGTGTTGTCAATTTTGGAGAAAGTTCTACAAGGTGCAGAGAACAAAGCATATTCTGCTGTGTTTGGGTAAAATATTCTGTAAATATCCTTTAGGTACATTAGGTTTATAACATCTGTTAGCTTTAGCATTACTCAGTTTAGTTTTTGACTGGATGACCTATCTATTGGTGAGATTGGGGTATTAAAGTCTCACACTATCAGTTTATAAGGGTCAATATGTGATTTAAGTTATAGTAGTGTTTCTTTTACAAACTTGGGTGCCCTTTTCTTTTGGACATTTATGTTAAGATATGAAATGTCATCTTGGTGGATTTTTCTTTTGATGAGTATGTAGTGTCCTTCCCTATCACTTCAGATTAGTTTTGGTTTGATGTCTATTTTGTGAGGTATTAAAATGGCTACACCTGTTTGCTTCCTAGGTCCCTTTGTTTGGAACATCTTTTTGTAACCCTTTATTCTGAGACAATGTCTATCCTTGATATTGAGGCATGTTTCCTGGGTACTACAAAAAGATGTATCCTGTCTGACCACCCATTTTGTTATTCTGTGTCTTTTTAATGGGGGAATGGAGACCACTGATTTTGAGAGCTATCAATAACCAATGATTGTTCATTCCTATTATTTGGTTGTTGGTCATGGTGGTGGTGGCAGTGGTGGTGAGTGTTTGTGTATGTGTGTGTTTCTTGTTTTCTAACTTTGCTGGTCTAAGATTATTTATTCCCCATCTTGTCATGATTTTAGATAATCTCTTTAGCTTGTAGTTTTCCTTCTATCACCCTTCTGTAGGGTTGGATTTATAGCTATATGTTGCTTAAATTTGGTTTTATCATTGTGGTGTTTTAATAGGTATGGCCCCTGTAGACCCATGTATTTGAATACTTGGCCCATAGGGAGCAGCACTATTAGGAGGTGTGGTGTTATTGGAGTAGGTATGGCCCTTTTGGAGGAAGTGAATCCCTGTGGGGGGCTGGTCTTGAGGTCTTATGTGCCCCAGTTATGCCCATTGTGGCACACAGTCTCCTGATGCCTGCAGATCAAGATGTAGAATTCTTAGCAATCTGTCCAGCACCATGTCTGCCCGTGTGTCACCATGCTTTCCACCATGACAATATGGACTAAACCTCTGAACTGTAAGCCAGCCCCAGTTAAGTGTTTTCTTTTACCAGAGTTGCCATGATCATGGGTTTCTCTTCATAGCGGTAGAAACCCAAACTAAGACAATCATGGAATGTCTTATTTTTTCCATTAAAATCATGAGTAAAAGTTTTTGTGGGTATAGTAGTCTGAACTGGCATCTATGATGCTACACAGTCTAAGAGATAGACTGTGTAGCACATCTGCCTTTTAGAGTCTCCACTGAGAAATCTAATAGGTCTGCCATATAAAATGTTACTTGTTTTTTGTTTTTTTCCCTAGCAGCTTTTAATACTCTTGGTTTTTTTTCCCTAGCAGCTTTTAATACTTGGGTTTTTTTTTCCCTAGCAGCTTTTAATACTCTTTCTTTGTTCTATATGTTTAGTATTCTGCTTATTATGTGTTGAACGGACTTCTTTTCTTCTTTTCCAGTTTATTTGGTGTTCTTATGGTTTTGTTCCTTGATTAGGTTAGGGAAATTTTCTTCTATGATTTTGTTGAAAATATTTTCTAGGCCTTTGATCTAGGTTTCTTTTCCTTCCTCTATTCCTATCTATTCTTAGGTTTAGTCTTTTCATAGTATCCCAGATTTCTTGGATGTTTTATGCCAGGAATATTTAGATTTAACATTTTCTTTGTCCAATGTATCCATTTCTTCTATGGTGTCTTCAATGCCAGAGATTTTTTCTTTCATCTCTTGTATTCTGTTGGTGATGATTATCTGTAGGTGGAAGTTTCTGTTCTGCCAACAACTGCCAAATGCCCAGCAGCCACTTCCCAAATTGTCACACAGAAGTTTATATTAATTATAACTGCTTGTACATTAATTAGCTCAGAGTTATTACTGACTAACTCTTACACTTAAATTAACCATAATTCTTATCTATGTTTAGCCATGTGGCTTGTTACCTTTTCTCAGTTTGACATTCTCATCTTGCTTTCTCTGCATCTGGCTGGCAACTCCTGACTCCACCCTTCCTCTTCCCAGCATTCTCCTAGTCTGTTTGCCCTGCCTATACTTCCTGGCTATGGACCAATCAGCATTTTATTAAACCAATTTGAGTGACAAATCTTTATGGTATACAAGAGAATTATCCCACAGCACTTACTTCTAAGTTTTCTGTTTGAGTTTCTAAATTTTTCATTTCCAGATTTCCCTTGGTTTGGATTTTTATTATTGATCCTATTTGCACTTTTACTTTTGAATGGTTTTATTCATTTCCTTCCACTTTTTGTTTGTGTTTTCATAGATTTCTTTAAGGGATTTATTAATTTCCTCTTTAAGGACCTCTATAATATTCACAAAGACTGTTAAAGGGTCTTTTTCTTATGCATCAGCTATGTTGGAATATTTAGGGCCTGCTGTGGTAGAGTTGCTGGTCTTTGGTGGAAACATATTGTCCTGGCTATTATTGATTGTGGTTTTATGCCAGCATCTGGGCATCTGGGATTGAGGAGACTGTTATTATTCTAGGTGCTGATATGTGGTCTTGTCTTTGTTGGGTCAGTGATCTGCTCCTTGCTTTCTGTGTTCTCCCTTGTTTTTAATGAAGTATGGAGGCTGTATGTTCACTGATATAAAATTTTCTGAGGATCTAACAGGTGTGCTCAAATATGAGGGTTTTTGATCAAATATGATTGGGAGCTGACACTTAGTAATGGGGATAGGCTAGCGGGTCTAAGGGGTTTCATAGAGAGGAAGGTAGAGTTTTATACCAGGATCTGCTTATTTAGCTTCCTTGGAATGTGGGCAGAGAATAAAAAGATCTTGTCCCAGAAGGTTTGATATAGAGCTAGGGATGATATGAGAGGTATTAGATCTGAAGGAATGGAAGGAGATGTTAGATTTGCAGTCATCCTATCTGTTTCCCTAGTAGGAGCTGTCTGTGGATAGCAGAGAGTGTCTACTAGAGTTGGTGGCTGGGATAAAGTAAGTAGTCGAGGGAGGGGAGTTAGCAGGAGAAGGTCTGTGGGATCCACAGGAAATGGGGCAGGGGTAAGATAAGACTTTAGCAAGTGTTCTGTTGCAGAGCTGGAGAAGAGATTTGGGGATTGGATCTTGAGGAATAGGGGGAGAGGTGAAGATCTGCAATCAGCCTACCTGCTTCTCTGGATGTAATGGCCTGTGGGTTAGCAGAGAGTTTGAATTAACATTCTATGGTCCCACTGAGGGAGGAATTAGCTCCCCTTAGGCAGTAAGAACAGAGTTAGTCCATGGTATGCCATGAGCTATTTACATGACATGTAGGAACACTCTATGATCAGACAAGGAAGATATGAATATGGTCTTGTTGGGCCAAGAAAACATATTTAAAGTGATTGGAACCTTTTTTGGCTTGACCAATGATGCACCCCAAAAGTGACCAGTATCAATATAGATCACCTGAATAACAATCAAGAGCAGACAGCATACCCATAGTCATCCCTTGGAACCTCTTCCATTCTAAAGAGTTCTCACTTTTCCTTAATAATCTCTCTGGCTTTATTAACTCCCTATTCATATTTCCTTATTCTTCTTGGGAATGAGATAATGAATTTGAAAACCATTGGCTTGGAGTGGCTTTAATAACTGTTGGTCATCTAGCATCTCAGCTCCTTGGACACAAAGAAGTGAAAGAGACTCCATTATTCTAAAACCGTTAGCACTATAAAAAGAGAGATTTGTGCAAGTCTCCTGGGATACCATACTGTAAAGTCAGGAAGAAGGATGCAAGAATTAGAATAAGAACACTCAACATGTCCCACCAGCCCAGCAGTATATCATCTTACATGCGTACTTCTCCCATAGGCTGCTGAAAGATTGAGGTAAAATATGTAGCAAGAGATCCTTTGGGGACCTTTCCCCAACCCCAAAGCAATGAATTATAATGGAAATCTCTCCTTTGGAATATACTTTGACATGTAAGGGAGGAAGTAGTGGGGCTGTTACCACCTCACTGGAGATATCTGGGTCTTTAGAGTGTCCTGTATATTTATGCAGCTCTACCTGATTCTTTGACCTAGCCATACACCTTTTGATTGAAATACATAAATTGAATGCTTGAGAACTGTTCTCTTCTGGAGTTTTCGCTTCCCCATCCTAGGCTCAAATATTTAACCAAAGTAGAAAAATAATTATTGTCTTGAGAATGTGACTGGATTTATTAACAGGGATTTGTGATGTGCTTAAAAAGGAACAGACTTGTCCACAGAAGGCAAAATATTTTCTCCAGTGTATTTTATGAGTTTAAAAGAAAATGAATATGGTTTCCAATTAAGAAGATTTCTGCAAAGCAGGGAGTAATCCATATGCCTACTCTTCTTAGATGTAAATTAATATCACAAGCTTTTTCTTAAAAAAAAATAAAAGAGAAAAAAGCATTCCTATTGCTTATGGCCTGGCCCTGTGGAGTTCCCAGATATGATTAATGCATCTCTATTAGGACCATGGTTTTCTTAAGTATACTTCCACTGTTTAAAGCCAAAGCATTAATTCTACAATTACTCCAGGGAAATGTATCTACCTATAATCCCTTCTAAAAACATTTTCTCATTTAAAGGGAAAATACAGAAAGTTCCCAGCATCGTTATAATTGGGCAAACCCTAACAGAAGTTAGATGTGTTCATTTCTTGTTGCATGTGAAAATTTATTATCAAAGGGAAAAGAAGCCTTGAAAGAGCAAGCAGTTAAAAATCAAGTTTACATGTTTCTTTGACTCTTGGAAAAAGCTTCTCTTTCATCCAAAATCACTATGCACTGCTCACACTTCTTGAAAGTTTTTATTTTTGTTTTTGAAACCTTGACATAAGCTTAACTCATCTAGGAGGAGAGAACAAACCCTCAATTGAGACAATTTCTCCATCAATTGGCATATAGTGAGTCTGTGGAGCATTTTCTTAACTACTGATTAATCAGGAAGGCCCATCCCAATGTGGTTGGTGTCACTCCTATAATAGATGGTCCTGTTCAAAGATTGGTAGGATTAATTTTATGGAAATGCCCACCTACCAAAAACAACTTGCTGACTCAGTGCTATCACCATCAAATTTCCAAGGTAATTCTTTACAGAAACTGAAAATAAAATCTTAATGTAGTGGGTAGCTGTTCCAGCTTTGACCTGGAAGTACTACCCCTAGTAAGGCTTCTGGTAATTGCTATGCCTACCTATGACCTGTCCCTAGGGTGGGTCCAAGATGGGAGCACTTAATACCTGAGATCCAGAAGTGTTGGCTCTCTTGGTTCCTTGTGATCCAGGATGAAGGATGGTAGACTGAGCAGAGTTCTCCAGAGAACACATTGGACTACACCTCACCTCTCCCAGATCCTGTAACCAACCCCTTTACTGGCTGTATGTTACCCCAAAATAAACCTCCTTTTTAACTACATGGAGTAGCCTTAATAAATCCCCCAATATCTTAAGTTTCATATGTATAAATAATCCAAAATAGCCAAGACAATTGTAAACAATAAAAGAATGTTTGGACATATCACTGGCTGGATATATCACCATCCCAGATTTCAAGTCATACCACAAAAATATAATAATAAAAACAGCATGGTACTGACATAAAAACACACAAAGTAATCAACAGAATAGAACTGAGGATCCACACAGAAAACCATTCTCTTAAAGCCAACTGATTTTGGCAAAATACCAATAATGCACATTGGAGAAAAGACAAAATATTAAACAAATGGTGCAAATAAATCTGAAAGCTATATGCCCAAGAATGAAACTATATCCTCATTGCTCACCTTGAACAATATTCAAATCTGAATGGATCAAGGACCTCATCATAGATCTGAACAAGACAGAGAAGAGCAGAAGGAACATGCGTCAACTTACAGGCATAAGAAAGGACTTTCTGACCAGTGCCTTTATAGCACAGGCATTAAGAACAACAATTTACAAATGAAGCTTATGAAGCTAAGAAGCCTCTTTAAAACAAGTAAAGCATGGCATAGTCAAATGATGAGATAGTAAACAAAATGGGAAAATACCTATATCAGCTGTACACCGGACTGACAGTATCTAGAATATACAAAGACCTAATAATACTGAACACCAAGAAAACAAACAACCCAACTTAAAATTGGAGTACACAGCTATAGAGTTCTTCTCAAAAACTGAAATAAAAATGGCTGGGAAATATTCAAAGACAATTCCACACCCTTAGTACTTCTATTCTTGAGCAAATACACTATGATATATGACTATGTTTCCTATATCCTCCTATAGGTAGATAACTTCCGTATCAATGTTCATTGCTGCTTTATTCATATAGACTGAAAATGGAAACATTTTACATGTCCATCCCTAATGAATGATAAACATGCTACACTCACACGATGGAATATTATTCAGCTGTTAATACAAATACAAATTGATGAAATTTGCAACTAAATGGATGAAGCTTGAAAGATTTATTCTGAATGAGGCAATCTAGACTCTGAAAAACAAATATTTCATGTTTTCTCTAATTTGTGGATATTAGCTTTGAATCTTTAGTGTTTGAATCTTTTGTGTGTTTTACATGGAATAATAACAGTGGTCAAGATTTTAGTAAGGGACCATTACAAGAGGGACTTTCAAGTGAAGAAAAATAGAATGCAGTAGTATAAAGAAATAATGGAGCCGGGCATTGGTGGCGCACGCCTTTAATCCCAGCACTTGGGAGGCAGAGGCAGGCAGATCTCTGTGAGTTCGAGGCCAGCCTGGGCTACCAAGTGAGCTCCAGGAAAGGCACAAAGCTACACAGAGAAACCCTGTCTCGAAAAACCAAAAAAAAAAAAAGAAAAAGAAAAAGAAAAGAAAAGAAATAATGGAATGATAATATTTAAATGGAGTAGGGGGAAGGGAGAGCAAGAGACAAGAGAGAGGGAAGAGATAACTAACAAAATTGACCTTTAGAAGAAGTCATACAAAAGCTATAGAAATTTCCTAAAATAAACTCATATATACATAGTAAAATACTGTACATGAATTACTCTATAACAGGGCAACAATGCTCCTGCTAAATATCACATGCTAGCAAATAAAGATTCCAGTACATCAAGAATGGGTTACTGGTCTAGGAGTTGTTAAGTGAGGACTCTTAAGCCCCAAATACCATAAGCTATTGCCATTGCTCTTTGTTACCTCTAATACTTGATATAGAATATTTCCTATTCCTGACTGTTTCCTGTAATCATATAAATAATGTTCATTCTGATTCATCAGAAATAATTTCAGCAGTTTCAATTTGTAAAACAATCCTTTCTGCACATTGGGAGTCAGTATCTATATTAATAGATTCTGTAAAATCCATCAATACTATGAGAATAGCATATAATTCTGACTTTTGGACAGAATCATAAGGACTTTGAGCCACCTTACTTAAATTTACAGATTTGTAACTTGCCTTCCTCTTTATCTGCATTATTATAGAATGTAGGTGCTCCAGTTATTGGTGTTCCCCATATAATGTGAGGAAGGACCCAATTGTTTTTTTGTTTTAGTCTTTGTTTGAAGTCTCCTACTTTTGGGATATCTGTTATTAATCTCTCCCCCCAAAAAAATTACTGCAAATTCTTTGCCAATGTTCATTTTCTGCCCATGATGAGGAAATTTCAGCATTAGCATAAGGTACTATAATTTCTGCTGGGTCCTTTCCTGTCAATTGACAAAGTCTTCATTTCCCTTTTAGAATCAACTCTGAAACCTCTCCCACATGCGTCTTTGATTTTTTACTCTTTTTGTCGTAAAAATATTCATTCTAAGATAATATCTTCTCTCTGCATTAAAATCCATGTAGGGGAATGTAGAGGGAATATAAACAGAATACACTCAAACTCTAGATCCAAGCAATCCACATGTGCCTCCTGTAATTTCTTTTCCACCAAAGCCAATTCTCTCTCAGCTTCCACTGATAGTTTTCTTGGACTATTTAAGTCCTTGTCACCTTTAAAGATTTGAAACATATTACTCAGTTCTGGAGTTGTTACTGCAATAGTGTGCCATAGATAGGTAATGTATCCCAGCAATCTTTGAAATTCATTAAGAGTCTGCAATGAATTTCTCCTGATTTGTATCTTTTGGGGTTGAATTTTTTGTAAACCTATTTTGTATCCTAAGTAATTAATAGAATCTCCTCTTTGTATTTTTTTTGGGGGGGGAGCAATTTGTATTCCCCAGCAAGACAAAACTTTCTTTACTTTTTCTAACAGTTTTCTAAAGTATCTACATTTGAATTAGTTAATAAGATATCATCCAACTAATGATAAATTATAGATTAAGGAAACTGTACATGAATTATTTCAAATATCTGCCATAGAAAATATTGGCATGGGGTAGGACTGCTTCTCCTTGTGGGAGAAGCTTCCATCGATATCTTTTAACAGGCTGAGAATTATTAAAAGTAGGCATTGTAAAGGCAAATTTTTCCTTATGTTTTTCTTGTAGAGGTATAGTGAAGAAACAGTTTTTTAAACCAATAACTATAATAGGCCATCCTTTAGGTAACAGAAGGTAAGGGAGTTCTTTTTTTTTTCTAACCATTTGAACCTGTCTATTTCTTTTTTTCCCTTTTTTTTTTTCATTAAGAGGTTTTCCATTCATTTTACATAACAACCACAGATTCCCCTGTAATCCCTCCTCCTGTCCCCCAGAATTCCCCCCCAACAAACCCCCCTTTCCTGCCTCCTCCAAGGCAAGTTCTCCCATGGGAAGTCAGTAGAGCTTGGTACATTCAGTTGAGGCAGGTCCAAGCCCTTCCACCCTGCAACAAGGCTGTGCAAAGTGTCTCACCATAGGCACTAGGTTCCAAAAAGCTAGCCCATGCATTAAGAACAGGTCCCGATCCTATTCCCAGGGGTCCCGAAACAGTTCAAGCTAAACAACAGTCTCACTGATCCAGAGGGTCTAGTCCAGTACCATGGGGGCTTCTCAGCTATTGGTCCACAGTTTATGTGTTTCAACTAGTTTGGTAAGTTGTCTCTGTACTTTTTCCAATCATGATCTCAATATCTCTTGCTCATAAAATCCCTCCTCTCTCTCATCTATTGGACTCCTGGAACTCTGCCTGGGATCCATCTGTGGATTTCTGCATCTGCTTCCTTCATTCACTGGATGAGGGCTATATCATGACAGTTAGGATATTCCACCATCTGATTATCAGAGTAGGCCAGCTCAGGCACCCTCTCGACTATTGCCAGTAGTCTATGGTAGAGTCATCCCTTGGATTCCTGGGAACCTCCCTAGCACTCTGCTTCTCCCTATTCCCATGGTGTCTTCATTTAACATGGTATCTCTTTCCTTGCTCTCCCACTCTGTTCCTGTTCCAGCTTGAACCTCCCACTCCTCTAAGCTTTCATCCCCCATTCCTTGCCCTCCATTACCACCCCTAACTCCCAGTTTGCTCATGTAGATCTCATCCATTTCTCAATCATTGGGTGATCCATACATTCTTCCTAGGGTCCGCCTTACTAGCTAGACACCCTGGAGCTGAGTTGCAGTCTGGTTATCCTTTGCTTTACATCTAGTATCCACTTATGAGTGAGTAAATACCATGTTTGTCTTTCTGAGTCTGGGTCACGTCACTCAGGATGATATTTTCTGTGCTGAGTAGTACTCCATTGTGCATATGTACCACATTTTATTTATCCATTTTTCCATTCTTCAGTTAAGGGGCATCTGGGTTGTTTCCACATTCTGGCTATTACAAATAATGCTGCTACAAACATAGTTGAGAGCATGTATTCTTGTGGTATGATTGAGCATTCCTTGGGTATATGCCCAAGAGTGGTATAGCTGGGTCTTGAGGAAGATTGATTCCTAATTTTCTGAGAAACTGCCATACTGATTTTCAAAGTAGCTGTACAAGTTTGCATTCCCACCAACAGTGGAAGAGCATTCCCCTTGCGCCACATCCTCTCCAAAATAAGCTGTCTTCAGTGTTTTTGATTTTCGCCATTCTGACAGGTGTAAGATGGCATCTCAGAGTAATTTTGATTTGCTTTTCCCTGATGACTAAGGATGTTGAGCAATTCCTTAAATGTCTTTTAGCCATTTGAGCTTCTTCTATTGAGAATTCTCTGTTTAGCTCTATAGTCCATTTATTAATTGGACTGTTAGGTATTTTGATGTCTAGGTTTTTGAGTTCTTTATATATTCTGGATATCAGCCCTCTGTCAGATGTGGGGTTGGTGAAAATCTTTTCCCATTCTGTAGGCTGTTGTTTTGTCTTATTGACCATGTGCTTTGCCCTACAAAAGCTTCTCAGTTTCAAGAGTTCCCATTTATTAATTGTTGCTCTCAGTGTCTGTGCTACTGGTGTTATGTGTAGGAAGTGATCTCTGGTGCCAATGCATTCAAGACTATTTCCTACTTTCTTTTCTATCAAGTTCAGTGTAACTAGATTTATGTTGAGGTCTTTGATCCACTTGGACTTAACTTTTGTGCACGGTGACAGATATGAATCTATTTGCAGCCTTCTACATGTTGACATCCAGTTATGCCAGCACCATTTGTTGAGGATGCTTTCTTTTTTTCCATTGTACAGTTTTGGCTTCTTTGTCAAAAATTAGGTGTTCATACATGTGTGGATTAATGTCAGGCTCTTCAGTTCGATTCCATTGATCCACATGTTGGTTTTTATGCCAGTACCAAGCTGTTTTTATGACTGTAGCTCTATAGTAGAGCTTGAAGTCAGGGATTGTGATGCCTGCCCAGGTTGCTTTGTTGTACAAGATTCTGTTAGCTATCCTGAGTTTTTTTGTTTTTCCATATGAAGTTGAGTATTGTTCTTTCCAGGTCTGTGAAGAATTGTGTTGGCATTTTGACGGGGATTGCATTGAATCTGTAGATTGCTTTTGGTAAGATTGCCGTTTTTTTACTATGTTAATCCTACCTATTCATGAGCATGGGAGATCTTTCCATTTTCTGATATCTTCTTCAATTTCTTTCTTCAGAGACTTAAAGTTCTTGTCATACAGGTCCTTCACTTGCTTAGTTAGAGTTACCCCAAGGTATTTTATATCATTTGTGGCTATTGTAAAGGGTGATGTTTCTCTGATTCCTTTCTCAGCCCATTTATCATTTGTATATACGAGGGCTACTGATTTTTTGAGTTAATCTTGTATCCTGTCACATTACTGAAGGAGTTTATCAGCTGTAGGAGATCCCTGGTAGAATTTTTTTATGTACTCATATGATTATCGTCTGCAAATAGTGAAAGTTTGATTTCTTGCTTTCTAATTTGTATCCCCTTGATCTCCTTTTGTTGCCTTATTGTTTTAGCTAGAACTTCAAGTACTATATTGAATAAATATGGGGAGAGTGGACAGCCAGCCTTGTCATGTTCCTGATTTTAGTGGAATCACATTGAGTTTCTCTCCATTTAATTTGATGTTGGCAGTTGGCTTGCTGTGAATTGCATTTATTATGTTTAGGTATGTTCCTTGTATTCCCGATCTCTCTAGGAACTTTACCATGAAGGAGCGTTGGATTTTTGCCAAAGGTTTTTTCAGCATTTAATGAGATGATCGTGTGTATGGTTTTTTTCTTTCATTTTGTTTATATGGTGAATTACACTGACAGATTTTTGTATGTTGAACCATCCTTGCATCCGTGAGATGAAGCCTACTTGATCATGGTGGATAATTTTTTTGATGTGTTCTTGGATTCGTTCAGTTTGCCAATATTTTATTGAGTATTTTTGCATCAATGTTCATGAGAAAGTTTGGTCTGTAATTCTTTTTCTTTGTTGCATCTTTGTGTGGTTTGCGTATCAGGGTAACTGTAGCCTTGTAAAGAGTTTGGTAATGTTCCTTCTGTTTCTATTGTGTGGAACAATTTAAAGAGTATTGGTATTAACTCTTCTTTGAAAATCTGATAGAATTCTGTGCTGAAGCCATCTGGTCCTGGACTTTTTTTGGTTGGGAGACTTTTAATGACTGTTTCTATTTCCTTAGGTGTTATTGGCCTATTTAAATAGTTTATCTGGTCTTGATTTAACTTTGCTATATGGTACCTATCCAGAAAATTGTCCATTTGTTTCAGATTTTCCAATTTTGTGGAGTAGAGGTTTCTGAAGTATGACCTGATGATTCTCTAGATTTCCTCATTGTCTGTTGCTTTATCTCCCTTTTCATTTCTTATTTTGTTGATTTAGATTCTCTCTCTCTCTCTCTCTCTGCCTTTTGGTTAATTTGGATAAGGGCTTGTCTATCTTGTTGATTTTCTCAAAGAACCAACTCTTTGTTTTATTGTTCTCTTTGTTTCTATTTAATTGATTTCAGCCCTCAATTTGATTATTTCCTGGCATTGATTCCTCCTGGGTGAGTTTGCTACTTTTTGTTCTAGAGCTTTCAGGTGTGCTATTAAGTCACTAGTGTGAGATTTCTCCATCTTCTTTATGTGGGCATTTAGTGCTATGAATTTTCCTCTAGCACTGCTTTCATAGTGTCCCATAATTTTGGGTATGTTGTACTTTCATTTTCATTGAATTCTAGGAAATCTTTAATTTCTTTCTTTTTTTCTCACTTGACCCATTGGTGATTCATTTGGGCATTGTTCAGTTTCCATGAGACTGTAGGTTTTCTGTAAATTTTGTTGGTGTTGAAATATAATGTTAAGCCATGGTGGTCTGATAAAATACAGGAGGTTACTCTAATTTTTTTGTATCTGTTGAAATTTGCTTTGTGACCAGGCATGTGGCCAATTTTAGAGAAGGTTCCTTGGGGTGCTGAGAAGAAGGTATATTCTTTTGTGTTATTGTGGAATGTTCTATAGATATCTATTAAGTTCCTTTGAGTTATAACTTCTGTTATGTCCCTTAAGTCTCTGTTAAATTTCAGTTCGGCAAATCTATCCAGTGGTGAGAGTGGGGTGTTGAAATCTCCCACTACTAGTGTGTGGGGTTTGATTTTTCAATTTAAGCTTTGGTAATGCTTCTTTTACAAATGTGGGTGTCCTTGTATTTGGGGCATAAATGTTCAGAATTGAAACTTCATCTCAGTGGATTTTCCCTGTGATAAGTATGTAATGTCCTTCCCGATCTCTTTTGATTGATTTTAGTTTGAAGTCTATTTTGCTGGATATTAGGATGGCTACACTCACTTGCTTCTTAAGACCATTTGATTGGAAAGTCTTTTCCCAGTCTTTTACTCTGAAGTAGTATCTGTCTTTGAAGTTGAGGTGTGTTTCTTCTATGCAGCAGAAGGATGGATCCTGTTTTCGTATCCATTCTCTCAGCCTGTGTCTTTTTATAGGTGAATTGAGACCATTGATATTAATGGATATTAGTGACCAGTGCTTGTTAATTTCTGTTATTTTTTGTTGGTAGTGTTGTGTGTGTCCCTTCTTTGGTATTTGTTGGTGTGGGATTATCTATTGCCTGTATTTTCATGGTTGTATCTAATTTCCTTAGGTTGGATTTTTTTTCCTTCTAGTGCTTTCTGTAGGGCTGGATTTGTGGATAGGTATTGTTTAAATCTAATTTTATCTTGAAATATTTTGTTTATTCCATCTATGGCAATTGAGAGTTTTGCTGGATATAATAGTCTGGGTTGGCATACATGGTCTCGTAGTGTCTGCACAACATCTGTCCAGGACCTTTCAGTGTCTCCATTGAGCAGTCAGGTGTTATTCTGATGGATCTGCCTTTATATATTACTTGGCCTTTTCCCTTTGCAGCTATTAACATTTTTTCTTTATTCTATATGTTTAATGGTTTGATAATTATGTGGCGGGTGTTTTTTTTTTATCCAGTCTATTTGGTGTTCTGTAAGTTTCTTGTACTTTCATAGGCATTTCCTTCTTTAAGTTAGGACAGTTTTCTTCTATGATTTTGTTGAATACATTTTCTGTGCCTTTGAGTTGATATTCTTCTCCTCCTTCTATCCCTGTTATTCTTAGGTTTGGTCTTTTCATGATGTCCCAAATTTCCTGGACATTTTGTGTTAAGACTTTTTTTGGCTTTAGTGTTTTCTTTGACTGATGAATCTATTTCCTCTATTGTATCTTCAATGTCAGAGATTCTCTCTTCCATCTCTTGCATTCTGTTGGTTATGCTTGCATCTGTAGTTTCTGTTCATTTACTCAGATTTTCAATTTCCAGCTGACCCTCAGTTTGTGTCATCTTTATTGCCTGTATTTCAGTTTTCAAATCTTGGACTGTTTAATTCACCTCTTTAATTGCTTTTTCTTGGCTTTCTTTAAGGGATTTATCAATTTTTTGTTTGTCTTTTCTTCGAATTCTTTATGGGTAGATTCATTTTCTCTTTAAAAATGTATATTATCTTCTTAAGATCATTTTTAAGATCTGTTTCTTCTGCTTCTTCTGCTTTGGGATTTTCAGGTCTTGTTGATGTAGCACCACTAGGTTCTGATCATGCCATTTTGGTTTTATGTTGTTGACTGTATTTTTGCACTGGTGTCTACCTTTATCTTCCTCCACTCAGTGCAAATGCTGTCTGTGTCTGAGGGAGCCTCTTTTGGTCCAGGTAATACTCTTGGTCTAATGGGAGGTCTTGATCTAATCCAGGCTCATGTTCCAGTCTGTGCTGTTCCCAATCGGTGCAGGGTGGGCTTATGTGTCCGCCTTTCACTGGTGTCACAGGGGGCTGTTTTCTTGGTGAGGGGGCGGGGTAAGAGGCAGATGGCCGGTCTCTGGGGCTCCAGTGGGTTGGAGGAGGGGTACAGGATGTGCCCCCAGGGCTTAGGGGCTAGGGACATGGTCTGCCCAGTCTGGAGATGGCCAGGGGGTATGGGAATTCTAGGCTGTAGAGGACATATTGGCTGAATTACTTTATTTATGACTCTTAAATCTGTCAGCATCTTCCAGATTTCTTCCAGGTTCTTCTGAAAGACCAACAGCTGTTGTGCCTGTTTTTGTACAGCCTGAATTGTCAATGACTGTTCTTTATAAAATCATTTAATATTTTTCCCAGAAACATTTGTTGGTTTATGATTTGTTTCTGATATTGGAGAGAGGTTAAGTCAATCTTTGCAAAAATTCAATGAGGGGTTCTTTTGAGCCTTGTATAGCCTTTGTGTATGGCCCAGTCCTCTTCCCAGATTCTTGAATCTTGTCCCAAGAATTTATGGCTGCTATATGGCACAGGGACAATGTGTTCATCATATATCGCCTGACTATTTATATCAACATAACTGCCTTCACCAAATATTTGATCTTGGGAAATTTCAAAACATCCAGGTTTACCTTGCTGTTTAATGATGTTGGCTTCTTCTCTCGACCAGCTACTCCATTCTAGTTGAGGACCATATTCCAGTACTGCTGTGACTAATTGTTTCCACTCCTTTGGAATAATTTTGTTCCAAGTGACATTATATTCAACATCTGCCTCACATATGTTGAATGCATACCATAGGAAATTATTGCTTTTTTAATATTCTTTAAGTCTAACATTTATATAGGATCCCACTTGTGTTCTGTATATCCTTGGGTGTATTTGTCACTTGATTGTCTTTCATAAATGGTAACAGGAGAAATCATGGGTTATGTAGTAACCTTAGGCCACTCTTCTGTAATTTTATAAGGTAATGGTGTGGTTGGTTATTCTCTGCATTCGTCTGTCTGTTTCTGAATGCTTTTATTATTAGTTCTAGTAAACTTTTCTAAAGCTTGAAAATTATCAGTAATTATTTTTGTAGGGCTTGTATCTCCTAAGTAGTAAGTTATGCCAAAACCGTGCATGTTATCAGATACTTTTTATTCTCCTCATTCATAAATATCCCTAAAATATTTAGCTAACATTAGTTAATTAATTATTTTGTTTATTTGTTTTTTACTTGTTTATTAGTTTACCTCTTAAGAGTTGTTAACTTACCGCAGGTTAAACCCTCGAATAATAATTGTAGATGTAATTTGATGTTTGACCAGCAGGTGGAGGAGGTGCGCCAAGGTGACTCAGGCTCAGCACTCTGAGCTAAATCTCAAAGTAGTTGGACCAGATGCTGCGCTAATGCTCAAAGCAGCTGGCCAAGACCCATATGATTGGGGACGAGGGAAAGCCCAGTGATGCTCTGGCGAGGAGATCATGAGGGCTGAGCATGGGGCGGGGCAAGGGGGGAGTTCTGGGCAAGAGGTCTGCTCTGCTCCTGAGTGGCTGGGCTCAAGAGGGGCAACCCTGTGTGGGCAGGCGCAGGGTGGTGGCATGCAGCTCAAACTGAAAGCTGGATCCGTATGCCTCAGTCGGAACCAAGCAGAAACAGGGGAAGCAGCACCTGTATTGGCTACAATCGCCAGTAGGTGCAGCCGCCATGGGCATCCAGTGGCTCCACTGTCCGGATCAGGGCTTTTAAAAACTTGGGTTTGGGCGTTCAGCAGGCCATGAAGGGTGTTGCGCTAGCTGGGGTGTGTCAGGCAGAACCTATCTGGGGTGTCAGTAGCAGAAGGAGTCCTTGCCCTGGGAGGCAGGAGCGCAAGACAGGGGGTTATACCCTTCGTATTTTGGCTACAGGCACAGCCACATAGTGAGTCTAGGGATTTTAAAAGCAGCTAGCCACTGGACTCGGGAGAGCTTCAGGGAGATTTTGGCTACAAGCACAGGGATCGTGCATGGTATGCAGAAAGCTCTCAGGGCACAGGGGCGGGGAAAGGCCCTAACTGGATGGCAGGCACGTTTTAGGCCACCGTTGGCTAAGTCCATGTTGCCACTAAGTATTGTGGCAGGCCACAGTACTTTTGGATCAGGACAGATTTATTAAGGGATGAAATTGATATAATACATTCACAAATACAGAATGAAGCAGCCCTCCACTTCTTCATCCACCAAGGAGAGATGGGGAAACTCCCAGCAAGGTCACTGAACCATGGTGTCAGGAAGCTTTCTATCATTCAAAAAAGGACCTGAGAGCCCCCTTCTCTAATTCTTAAAGAGCCTCACATGTTCAGAGAAGACCACGCCCATTGGGCCAACCCGCTCCATTCCATTGTTCATTAGACTGAATGGCAGAATTCCCACAAGAGCAAGAGAAACTACAGTAATGACTATTCTCGAAAGATGTGACACTATTACAATAGTACCATGACTGCCATGGGAGTAATCAACCATTTTCTGATTGGATTTAATCCAGATCCACAAAGATGAAACTCGTACCTAACACTGTTATTGGGACCAAGAACCTGTGACTAGCTAGGTCATAGGCTCTGGGGGAAAAGCTACTACTGTTATTCTCCTAATTGGACACAATATTAAACCAACTCCTACTGACTTATCACACCCATAAATTACTGTATCTCTCAACCCTAAACCAGAAAAACATTTTTTTTTTTTTTTTTTTTTGGTTTTTCGAGACAGGATTTCTCTGTGTAGCTTTGCGCCTTTCCTGGAACTCACTTGGTAGCCCAGGCCTGCCTTGAACTCACAGAGATCCACCTGCTTCTGCCTCCAGAGTGCTGGGATTAAAAGCGTGCGCCACCACCGCCCGGCAAAACATCTTTTTTGACATAGATGTCAATTAACAGTGAGACCCACAACTGGCCAAAAGATAGAGAATAAGAGACTGAGGACTGCTCATACCTAAATGGGAAATCTATATCATAGCCCTCCTCTCAAGTCTCAGGGATCATTGAAGAAGAGGGGGCAGCCGGGGTTCTGTTTATGTCTTTCCTCCGGACAATGAGGTTCCTCTTTGGATTCCTGAGCACTGAACGCACCCTGTGGCTGCTGCTGAAGCCCAACATGACAGAGACCTAATGGGTCTTCATGAAAAAATCTACCCCTCTGCTGCCAATGGAGATTGAGAACCCAATATCGCCAGCTTTGGCAAGCATTAATGTAAGCCTAAGAACTGTAACCATGAGATTGGATTCTCCAGAAGAGCTGCCAGCTAAAGCCGTGCTGGGATCAAGAAAAATGGGCCTTGGCAGTACGTGTTACTGGAGTTGTATCCATGCCAGTGTATGTCCACACAATCCAGAAGAGAATTTGACATTGCTGCTGCCACTATTGCTGTTATAGCAATGGCGCCCACCACCGCTACTGTTTCTGGGATTACCATTTCATAATTGCTTACTACAGCTAGCACAATGGAGACCCTGGCAGCAAAAGCAGCTACCACATTAGTTAATCTTTCATTCTACTGGGCATGATAAATTTAATTCAGTAGTTATGTACATCTCGATTGGCTTTGAAAATTATAAATTTATAAACTCAAGTTCCAGTTGCTTTTGGGATACTATCTTACAAGGACACCAACGCACAGTATGGCTCGTTAAGGAAAGGAATGTCTCAGTTGCCTTTAGCCCACTGGCTATGGGTGAGATAGTACCTCTGTTGGTCTTTTCTGTATCGAACACACAGATTGCAAGCCCAGTGCCACTCTGAGATCTTTGGTAGCAATTAACTATGCAGCTCACTCACGATTGAGCCTGTATGAAAATGAGTATTCAGAGATGAGTAATGCCTGGGGGGCACTCACCAACCTAAGACAGAGCACCTGTGTGGCCTGGGGGCAGGCGTCTCCATGACGGATAAGGTGATCTGCTGACGTCCCACGCAACCCAAGTGAGAAGCTCATTTATTAATAAAAGGGGGACCTGGAGGGCCCTGGCCCCTGTTTTGGGTAACTGCTGCCTTGCTTGCGCACCTTGACCTTGAGATCCTCCCTATGCCAATTCCCTGCCAAGTTCCACCCTCCTGAATGCTTAAGAGAAGTTCCTTGTCTGTGTATCCTGAATAATGGGCGTTAACAGATTAGAAGCAAGATTATAAAATATCAGTAGCGAACTTCTGCCCTCTGGGGTCCTCCCATTGTGCTGTAAGCCTGTATTTAAGATCTCCTCCCCCCTTCAATAAATGACATTCGGCATTTAAAATTTAAATATATATATATATAATTGAATGAATACTGTGAATGTAATATATGAATACCACAAATGTGATTAATATCATGAGTGTAATTAATGAATATCATGAGTGTAATTAATGAATATCATGAGTGTAATTTAAAAAATAAAGAAAGAAAGAAAAAAAAGAAAAAAAACAAAAGTAGAAATTTAAATAAAAAAAAAGAAGAGGGGGCAGAAAGACTGTAAAAGCCAGAGGTGGTAGATGATTATAAGGAACCAATGCTTGCTAGATGGAACAGGGCAGTTGTGCAAATCAACTCATGGTGCTTGTGATAGCATGCACAAGACCAGCACAAGATTGAGTCAGACAAGCTTATAGAATAGAGAGGAGAAATATTCATGAAGTCCTACCCATATCTCAGGACCTATTGGCTACTGACAGCTGCTGGGGTAAGGTGATTCAATTTTCTTTGAGGATGTGATCCCGGTACACTGACAATTCTCCAGCGGATGACCACAGCACAAATTAGACTGGATGGGTTTAAAAACAAAATGAGGATACAAAGTTGGGGATGCAATGGGAGAAGATGGGGGACTATGATAAGAGGGTATCCTATAAAAGTCTCAAACCCACAAAAATAAAAAGAAATAAAGAAAAAGAAGATAATACTGAAGAAGATAGCTATGATTATGACATGTAGAGAACATGTATTATATAAGAGAAATTAATGAGATGAACTATATGTACATTTAAATCGTTGTGATAAAGTATCTTAAATATTGAAATAGCACATATAATTGAAAAAAGTCCTATATCTTAGATTTATAAAGAACCTCTACAAATTGTTATGGGATATTTTTTCTCACTGTGACACTATGAGACTGCTAATAAAGTTAACCTTGAATCAAGGGGCAGAGTCAACAACTGGCTTACTGGAAGTAGCCATAGAGGAAACAGATAGAGAGGCGCAGAAGGGATAGGAAGAGGCTTATAGAGATGTGAGGGTCTTTTTGATCTGGGAAGTATAGAGAGAGAGGATTAGTTGATAGTTCTTCCATCACTCTTTGGATCTATAAAGTTTTTATCTCAATATCTGACTCCAGAGTTTCAGTGTTAATAAAACAATTTAGATAAATGCTTCAACAAATCATAAGAAAAATAGAAAACTAGGCAAAAGTCTCTATACACTCTCCACACATGGTTATCCAAATGACAAGAAATATGTCAAAAGTGTTCAATCTCATTAGAAAATCAAAATTAAAGCATGGTATCTATACAGATAAAAGTGAATAAAATTAAAACAGAAGAGGCTAACCAGTATAAGATTGCAGTTAATATGTGACAACATAGAAAACAATTAGTTCAAAGTTGCTCTGTCCTTGGAATTTAAGTTCCAATAACCAGAATATAGTAGACATTCATAATGTATTGTTTTCCTTTGATTTAAAATAGTATTTTTTCTCACATAAGACGTCCTGATTACAGTTTCTCCTCCTTCAACTACTCTCAGTTCCTCCTCTACCCCTTCCCATTCAGATCCACTCCCTGTCTGTCTCTCATTAGAAAACAAACGGTCTTCTAAGATATAATATAATACAATATAATATATAATAACTATAACAAAACCTAACACATAGCACAAAGAAAACAGAGGGAAGAGAGCCCAGGAGAACAAACAAGAAATAGGTGTAGACTCAGATACACATTTGTTCTCACACTCAAGAATCCCATAAAAATACTAAACTGAAATCAATAATATATATGCAAAGGGCCTGTAGGATAAAAAAAGAGAAAATATATATAAATAAAATTAAATATAAGGTAAATAAAAATAATGAAAAACTTAGATCATACTTTGAACCCTGAGATTGCATTATTTGCTGGAAAAACATAATTCTAGATGTGGGGTGGCTTGTCCCTAAAAAGCACCTTTAATCCAAGAGCTTTCTGCTTGAATATTTTAAACTGGATTAAATAAAATCAACCATATAAGTCAGGGGGTGGAACAAATAACCAATTGACAGAAAATAATCATAGAGAATTAGAGGAATCAGGAGGATGGAAAGAAAGACATAGAGGAAGTAGAAGGGAGGAACATCCAGTTGAAGGAGTTTTTGTTAGAGACAGTGTATAAGAAAGCCTTTTCTGGGACATTGGCAGAGGAGGAAAAGTCAACCCATGCTTTCTCTGCCTCTCTGAACTAGCAGGTTTTCACTCCAGCATCTAGCTCCCCAGTCTTTATTTGTAAAATTTAATAATTGAGATTTCTATAAAAACAATAGTCCTGACATGACATTTTAAAACAAGAAACCTCAAAAGATGCCATTGAGTTCATATTCTGTTGGATTGCTATGCATGAAGCCTATCCTTAAGAGGAGTTTGTTTACTCAGTAAGACTCTTTTGGAGAAAACTAAATTTTCATTTGCAACTGGTTATCAATTGAAGATTGCTTCTGGGTTAGGACATGTGTCCAGTTCCCCTTTCAGCTCTAGGGCCCCATGTGGTGCAGTCCCTGTGCATGCTGCCTCAGTCTCTGTGAGTTCATATTGTCTTCTTTTATTAACTAAAAAATGATATAAAATATTTTGCCTTATTCACATCATGTTGATTTAGAGGGCCTTGTTTTCTTGGTGTCTTCCATCTCTTCTAACTCTTATAGTCTTTTTACCTCTCTTCCATGAGTTCTCTAAGCCCTGAAGGGAGGGATTTTATGTAAACATCCCATGTAGGGCTAAGTGTTCCAATGATTTTCATTCTCTGGATAATGTCTGTCTATGGGTCTCTGTATTTGTTCTCATCTGCTACATGAGGAAACTTCTCTGATGATGGCTTAGCAAGGGACTGATCTGTTTCCCTGGCTGGATATTGCTCATAATTTAAGTCAATTGACTCTTGGATCAAGATACAGTAGAAGACTGAGATCAAATTGGCTCTGTGTGTGTGTGTGTGTGTGTGTGTGTGTGTGTGTGTGTATTCCTAAGCAGCTTTAGGAGCTTCTGTATCAATCTTAGGATGAAAACAAAATCCACGAAAGCTTTCACTAGAAGTGTTACAGGAAGCAATTTATGTAAAGTATACAGTAAATTTAAGCAGTGCTAAGTAATAATTAGGAATGCTGGAAATAGAAAAATCTGAGTAAACAAACAGGAAACACAGATGCAAGCATAACCAACAGAATACAAGAGATGGAAGAGAGGATCTCTGTGTAGAGGATACAATAGAGGAAATGGATTCGTCAATCAAAGAAAATACCAATGCCAAAAAAATTATAACACAAAATGTCCAAGAAATCTGAGATACCATGAAAAGGTCAAACCTATGAATAATAGGGATAGAGGAAGGAGAAGAATACCAACTCAAAGGCACAGAAAATATATTCAACAAGATCATAGATGAAAACTTTCCCAACTTAAAGAAGGAAATACCTATGAAGATACAAGAAGCCTATAGAACACCAAAAAAAAAGTCCTGTCTGCACATAATAATTAAATAACTAAACCTACAGAATAAAGAAAGAATATTAAGAGCAGCAAAGGAAAAAGGCCAAGTGACTTATAAAGGCAAACCCATCAGAATAACACCCTATTTCTCAATGGAGACTTTGAAAGCCAGAAGGACCTGGACAGATGTAATGCAGACACTAAGAGACCATGGATGCCAGTCTAGACTAATATACCCAGCAAAACTTTCAGTCATCATAGATGGAGTGAACAAGACATTCCAAGACAAAGCAAGATTTAAACAATATTTATCCACAAACCCAGCTATACAGAAAGTATTAGAAGGAAAATTCCAACCTAAGGAAGTCAGATACACCCTTGAAAACACAGGCAATAGATAACACCACAGCAGTAAATCCCAAAGAAGAGAAGTACAAAAAATAATAACAAGAATGAACAATCACTGGTCATTAATATCCCTTGATATCAATGGACTTAATTCACCTGTAAAAATACAGAATGGATACGAAAGCAGGACCCATCTTTCTACTGCAAACAAGAAACACACCTCAAATTCAAAGATAGACACTACCTAAGAATAAAAGGCTGGGAAAAGAATTTCCAATCAAATGGTCTTAAGAAGCAAGCGAGTGTAGCCATCCTAATATCCAGCAAAATAGACTTCAAACTAAAATCAATCAAAAGAGATCAAGAAGGACATTACATACTCATCACAGGAAAGATCCACCAAGATGAAGTTTCAATTCTGAACATTTATGCCCCAAACACAAGGGCACCCACATATGTAAAAGAAAAATTACTAAAGCTTAAATCACATATAAACTGCCACACATTAATAGTGGGAGACTTCAACACCCCACTTTCACCATGGGACAGATCTGCCAAATTGAAACTTAACAGAGAAATAAAAGACTTAGCTGATGTTATGACTCAAATGGACTTAATCAATATCTACAGAACATTCCATCCTAACAAAAAAGAATATAACTTCTTCTCAGCACCCCATGGAACCTTCTCTAAAATCAACCACATACTTGGCCACAAAGCAAATCTTAACAAATACAAAAAAATTGGAATAACCTCCTGCATTCTATCAGACTACCATGGTTTAAAGTTAGATTTCAACAACAACAAAAACTACAGAAAACCTACATACTTATGGAAACTGACTAATGCCCAACTGAATCACCAATGGGTTAAGGAAGAAATAAAGAAAGACTTCCTAGAGATCAGTGAAAATGAATATACCACATACCCAAACTTATGGGACACTATGAAAGCAGTACTAAGAGGGAAATTAATAGCACTAAATGCCCATATAAAGAAGTTGGAGAAACCTCACACTAGTGACTTAACAGCACACCTGAACGCTCTAGAACAAAAAGAAGCAAAGTCACCCAGGAAGAATAGAAGCCAGGAAATCATCAAAGTGAGAGCTGAAATCAATAAAATAGAAACAAAGAGAACAATACAAAAAATAATGAAACAAAGAGTTGGTTCTTTGAGAAAATCAACAAGATAGACAAGCCCTTATCCAAACTAATCAAAAGGCAGAGAGAGAGCATTCAAGTTAGCAAAATCAGAAATGAAAAGGGAGATATAACAACTAACACTGAGGAAATCCAGAGAATCATCAGGTCATACTTCAAAAACCTGTACTCCACAAAACTGGAAAATCTAAAAGAAATGGATAATTTTCTCAATAAGTACCACATACCTAAGTTAAATCAAGACCAGATAAACTATTTAAATAGACCAATAACCCCTAAGGAAATAAAATCAGTCATTAAAAGTCTCCCAACCAAAAAAAAGCCCAGGACCAGATGGTTTCAGCACAGAATTCTACCAGATCTTCAAAGAAGAGTTAATACCAATACTCTACATTGTTCCATACAATAGAAACAGAAGGAATGTTACCAAACTCCTTCTATGAGGCTACAATTTCCCTGATTCTTAAGTCAAACAAAGATGCAACAAAGACAGAGAACTACAGACCAATCTCCATCATGAACATTGATGTAAAAATACTCAATAAAATACTGGCAAACAGACTCCAAGAACACATCAAAACAAACCATGCCCTCACCAGAGTGGGTCAGTTCGGGCTATCTCTCGAACATTGCCAGCAGTCCACTGTGGGGGTATCCTTGTGGATTTCTGTGGGCCTCTCTAGCATCTTGCCTCTTCCTATTCTCATGTGGTCCTCATTCATCATGGTCTCCTATTCCTTGTTCTCCCTCTCTGTTGTTGATCCATCTGGGGTCTCCCGCTCCTCCAAGCTCTCTTTCCCTCGACCCTCGCCCTTCATTTCCCCCACTTATGACCAGGCTGTTCATGAAGATCTCATCCATTTCTCTGTCATTGGGTGATCCCCACGTCTTTCTTGGGGTCCTGTTTTCCAGGTAGCCTCCCTGGTGATGTGAGTAGCAGTCCAGTCATCCTTGCTCCACATCTAGTATTCTCCTATGAGTGAGTACGTACCATGTTTGTCTTTCTGAGTCTGGGTTACCTCACTCAGGATGATTTTTTCTAGATCCCTCCATTTGCCTGCAAACCTCATGATGTCATTGTGAGGGGATGGCCAAACACCCTAATTGCCGTGCTAGAAACCCCATCCAATGACTGAGGGATCTGGAAGCAGAGATCCACGGCTAGGCCCGGGGCAGAACTCCAGGAGTCCAATTGGCGAGAAAGAGGAGGGTCTATATGAGCGAGAATTGTTGAGACCAGGGTTGGATAAAGCACAGGAACAAATAGCCAAATGAATGGAAACACATGAACTATGAACCAATGGCTGAGGGGCCTCCAACTGGATCAGACCCTCTGAATGGGTGAGACAATTGATTGCCTTGAACTGTTTGGGAGGCATCCAGGCAGTGGGACCGGGTCCTGTGCTCATTGCATGAGTTGGCTGTTTGAAACCTGGGGCTTATGCAGGGTCGCTTGCCTTGGCCAGGGAGGAGGGGACTGGCCCTGCCTGAACTGAGTCTACCAGGTTGATCTCAGTCCTCGGGGGAGGCTTTGCCCTAGAGGGGGTAGGAATGGGGGGTCGGCTGAGGGGGAAGGGGAGGGGGGCGGGAGGGGGGAGAACAAGAGAATCCATGGCTGATATGTGGAACTGAATGGTATTGTAAAATAAATAAATAAATAAATAAATAAATAAATAAATAAATAAATAAATAAATAAATAAATAAATGAATGAATGAATGAATGAATGAATGAATAAAAACCATGATCAAGTAGGCTTCATCCCAGGGATGCAAGGGTGGTTCAGCATACGAAAGTTTGTTAATATAATACACCATATAATCAAAATGAAAGAAAAAAACCCTAGATCATCTCACTAGATGCTGAAAAGGCATTTGACAAAATCCAACACCCCTTCATGATAAAGGTCTTGGAGAGATCAGGAAGACAGGGAACATATCTAAACATAATAAAGACAATTTACAGCAAGCCAACAGCCAATATCAAAGTGAATGGAGAGACACTCAAAGTGATTCCACTAAAATCAGGAACAAGGCAAGGCTGTCTGCTCTCCCCATACTTATTCAATATAGTACTTGAAATTCTAGCCAGAGCAATAAGACAACATAATGAGAATATGGGGATACAAACTGGAAAGAAAGAAGTCAAGCTTTTGCTATTTGCAGATGACATGATAGTATACATGAGTGACCCCAAAAATTCGACCAAGGAACTCATACAGCTTATAAACACCTACAGCAACATAGCAGGATACAATATTAACTCAAAAAAATCAGTAACCCTCCTATATACAATTGACAAACAGGCTGAGAAGGAAATCAGAGATACATCACCCTTTACAATAGCCACAAATAATATAAAATACCTTGTGGTAACTCTAACTAAGCAAGTGAAGGATCTATATGACAAGAACTTTAAGTCCCTGAAAAAAGAAATTGAAGAAGATGTTAGAAAATGGAAAGATCTCCCACATTCATGGATAGGCAGAATTAACATAGTAAAAGTGGCAATTTTACCAAAAGCAATCTACAGATTCAATGCAATCCCCATCAAAATACCAACACAATTCTTCACAGACCTGGAAAGAACAATACTCAATTTCATATGGAAAAACAAACAAACAAAAAAAACCCAGGATAGCCAAAAGAATTCTGTACAATAAAACAACCTCTGGAGGCATCACGATCCCTGACTTCAAGCTCTACTATAGAGCTACAGTAATAAAAATCAGCTTGGTACTGGCATAAAAACTGGCATGTTGACCAATGGAGTCCAATTGAAGAACCTGACATTAATCCACACACCTATGAACATATAATTTTTGGCAAAGAAGCCAAAACTGTACAATGGAAAAAAGAAAGCATCTTCAACAAATGGTGCTGGCATAACTGGATGTCAGCATGTAGAAGGCTGCAAATAGATCCATATCTGTCACTGTGCACAAAACTTAAGTCCAAGTGGATCAAAGACCTCAACATAAATCCAGTTACTCTGAACCTGATAGAAGAGAAAGTAGGAAGTAGTCTTGAATGCATTGGCATAGGAGATCATTTTCTAAATATAACACCAGTAGCACAGACACTGAGAGAAACAATCAATCAATGGGACCTCTTGAAACTGAGAAGCTTTTGTAAGGAAAGGACACGGTCAACAAGACAAAGCGACAGCCTACAGAATGGAAAAAGATTTTCACCAACCCCACATCTGACAGAGGGCTTATATCCAGAATATAGAAAGAACTCAAGAAATTAGACATCAAAATGCCCAACAGTCCAATTAAGAAATGGGCTATAGAGCTAAACAGAGAATTCTCAACAGAGTAAGCTCAAATGGCTGAAAGACATTTAAGGAATTGCTCAACATCCCTAATCATCAGGGAAATGTAAATCAAAACGACTCTGACATACCACCTTACATATGTCAGAATGGCTAAGATCAAAAACACTGAATGTGGGGGTATTGTGTTCCCCAAAATATTGTGTATGCTAATAAACTTATCTGGGGTCAGAGAACAGGACAGCCACAATATTAAACATAGAGGTTAGGCAGTGGTAGCATTCGCCTTTAATCCTAGCATTTCAGAGACAGAAATCCCTCTGGATCTCTGTGAGTTCAAGGCCACATTAGAAACGGCCAGGCACGGTGATACACACCTTTAATCCCA
>CABHPH010134280.1:22921-51194 GCA_902168325.1 Peromyscus nudipes | reverse complement strand
CTCCTAATCCTTCTAATCCTTCCAAATAGTGCCACTCCCTGGTGGCATTCAAAGAGATAAGCTTATGGGGGCCATTCCTATTCAAACCACCACAAATTCCACCACTAAGTTTATGTTCAGCACATAAACTATTCTCAGGGGCTGTTCAGAGTGAGTTCACCTGTACTGGTTAGTTTTTATCATCAAATTGACAAAAACTAGAGTAACCCTGAGAAGAGGGACCCTTAACTGAGGTATTGAGCTGATCAGATTGGTATCTGTCTGTGGGACATTTCACACACACACACACACACACACACACACACACACACACACACACGCATACACTCTCTCAATAAATAAACAAACAAACAAACAAATAAATGTAATAAAGCCTATTTTAAAAAAGAAAGAAATGGGAGCTCACCCAGAAAGAACTGTCTACCTACATCTCCCAGGGCTGGAATACCTGGTCTATAGTTGCTGGCCTATAGTCAGGCTCTTCAGGATTCTGCTTGCCTGTAGGTAGGATTACCATGGATGGATGAGCTCAGGCACCTGTTTCTCACCATATCTGCCATGCTGTAGCACATCTCAGACCCAAAGCCTGTTGAAATCAATACAGCACTGGGAAGGACCCCTCTTGCTGAGATGGACTTGTGCCCCAAGACTGTTGCACCTAACTACAGATGCTGCTGATTGGAAGAGCAGTCCAACATTCTGGGGCTATGTGTCTTACCCTGGCATTGGACGAGCTTGGGGGCCCTTCCCATAGGCGGGCTCAGAGGTGGAGGTTATGGTCTGCTGAGTATTTAATTTCACTGGCCTAGAGCTCAGTTCTGAGGGGAAGACTTGCATTTACCATCTCTCCCACTCCAGTGAGCAGAGTCTTCCACTTATATTAAGCTGTTTCAGTCTCAGATAACGCTAGTAAAGGCATCCCTTGGCCACTAAGGCTGACAATAAGCAGGGTGGCACCCAATTCTCACAGCTTCAGAGCCTTTAGGCTTAGGAGGAATGTCGATGTGTCCCTGGGCCATTTTAAGTCTGAAAAAGGATGGACCAAACCTTCCACTCTTGAATCTCCCTCCCTGATGTCATTGGCTAGAGGCTCTGTCTCTGGGCCCTGCTATGGGGCCTTCTGTTTTTGAGACAGGGTTTCTCTGCGTAGTTTTGGTGCCTGTCCTAGATCTCACTCTGTAGACCAGGCTGGCCTCAAACTCACAAAGATCCACCTGGCTCTGCCTCCTGAGTGCTGGGATTAAAGGCGTGCGCCACCGCTGCCTGACGTGGGCCTTCTGTTACAGTTTCTATTGTGTGCAGGGTCTCTCTGCAGTGGGCGTGGTGCCGAGCTTTGGACTATGGCCTTTGCTAGCTTCCCTTCCCAGCTCCTCAGCAGGTGGAATCCTGCTCTGGACTCTGCAGTGGAGGTTGGAGGACAGGGTAGGGTTGTTGTCAGGCGCCTTGCCTAGACAGGCCTCATGTAGCTTGAGGAATTCAGCCCATGGCTACAATCATGGGGCAGTGGTCACAGGGTTTTGCTTAGAACTGAGTTGCACATGGGAGGCTGAGTACTACGGTTCAAGTCCTAACACCTTGCTCAGGTGGGAAGAGTCTCTCTCCAGGCTTGGCCTGAGGTGGGGGAGGGATGACTGAGAGTCACCAGTCTGTTCCTGCTCTCTTCAAAGCAGCCTCTCCTTACTGTCTAATAGCAACAGGCACTGTGTTTGACTGCCTCGTCTCCTCAGTGCTTCTGAAAGTGACTAAAATCACCAGAGGGTTTTAGGCACCATCTTGCTCCTCTTGGAACAGTGGAGTGAACTCGATTTTCCCCCTTTGTAACTGATTAGGTAACAGTGTGCCATATGAACACTCATCTCCAACTTTCAAAAGCAAAAGGTGAAATGCTCGTGCTTAGCCCAGAAGAACATGGAGGAGGATGGGAGTGAAAATGGCTATTCCTTACACTCTGGTGAAAGCCGACACAGATATTGACTGAACAGTTTTACCTCTTCCAGACAATAGAGGCCAAGATCATAAAAAAAGAATGGAAATATATGCTAAGAGAACGTTAGGGACAAATCCCCCTGCCTCAAACCTAGGGTTCCTGAAGAGGCTTATATCATCATTGTTAATAATGCCGCCCCACACTGAGTTCTTACCAGGGGCCAGATGGTATGTTAAAGGCTTTACGGATGCCACTTGCCGTTCAGTGAGATTTATTGAGTCAGCCATGCAGTACAGCAGAGGTCAAGGAGCCTCCAGCCTTCATGCCTCCTCACTCACAGGAAACGCTTTCTGGCTTCTCTCTGGCACATCTGAATTGCACCCCTGTTCTAGCTCCTTTGGGCCATCGCTGGGTGAGGTAAAGGTGATATGAACACAGCATTGTGATATTAAGATGGTGGGTCAGTTAACAGACACAGATACTAACTGACCAAGGCTGGGTAGTATATACGGTGGGGAAGTAGGGGAGAGGTATTTCATGATCCAGGCAGGATGGAGCTGGACAGCACAGGCATTCACCACATTTCTTTGAATAGTACAATTTAAAACTTATGGGTTGCTCATTTCTGGAATTTTCCATATAACTCTTGGATTACCGCTGGGTTACAGATAACTACCGTGGAGGCAAACAGAACTACAGATGGAGGAGGTGGGTGGGTGGCTGTATTCTGTAAGTCTGAATAAAGGTGTGTAGGTAGAGACCATTCTGGAAACCAAGTTACTTTTTTAAAAACAGCCTGTAGCGTTTACACAGCCACAGTCTCGCGATTGTTTTCCAAATATTGTGTGTGAGTGCTTTAGCCAAGGCAGACTGAAGTGTGAGTCACACGCTGCCGTACTTCTTAAAATGTAAAAGAAGGGGGGTCCTGGGGGCTTTGTTGACATTCACACAAGGACAGCGGAAGGCTGGTGGCTTCTCTGTGTCAAGGTGACATGCTTCCAGGCACAGAGAGTCCAACATTGTCATTGACCTCAGAGTAAACTAATTTGAGAGCTTCACAAAACAGAAAAAGGAAAATATAAAATAAAACTCACTAAACAATTGCTGTCTGAGGTTGTACCAGATGCACAGTTCCTTGTGGGTTCTGGAAGCCTCTTTCCACCTCCCCCAGAAAGGCTGGAGACGGCAGAGGGGGGCTTGCTCGAGACTATTTTAAAATGGGGCTGTAGGAATATGTGAACCATTTTGCTTCTTTCTAAATTTTGGATGCTGTGGTGCCTTTAAATAATAACAGTAATTACAGTCGATGGTAATTACAGTCTAGACGGTAACTTTCCTCTCCGTGGTGGGGACTGTGGAGTTGACTCACATGTTCAGTCCCCAGGGTGCCCGCTATGACAGGTACATATGAGGTCTGATGTTGTGTATAGGGGAGGGAAGCCCAGGCCCTTCTCTGCATCTCCCAAGTTATTCTACCTTATTACATCTATGATGCCGCCATTCCAGAAGCACTATTACTCCTGTGTCACCAGTTTTCAAAGTTGTTGATGATTTCAATTGTAAAACACTGTCCACAGTTAGGACACAGCCTGGTTTCAGAGATGGCAATGTGAAAACAGGAGGAAGTAGTAATGTATCTTGGAATAGACGGGAAATGGTAGACTTGTTATTTTGTGGAGCCTCCTACAAGGAAGCAGATTGCAACCTAGAAGTTTTGTTGCTGTTTGGTTTGTTCATTTGTTTGTTCATTTTTCAGATAGGGTCTCATGTATACCAAGGCAGGTTTAAATTCTGATTGTAGCTGAGGATGACCTCGAACTTCTGATTTTCATGTCCTCTACCTCTGTGTGCTGGGATTACAGGTGTGGGCCTCAAGTTCAGTTTATATAGGGCTGGGGTTTGAACCCAGGGCTTTGTGCATGCTAGGTAAGTAATCTTCCAACTGAGCTATATCCCAAGCCAACAGCCTTGAACCTTTGAGTAGAAAAAGAAATGGAAGAAGAAGTCACAGAGCAGTCAGTGGGGCATGGCATGCATGTGCCTACAGGGGCACTGGGGTCCACACAATACCTGGTGCTGCCAAACAGAGCCTGGCACACATAGATGGCACATATAGACAGACTCAAGGGACTGTTAACCTGCTCTACGGGCCCAATGGTCAGAATGAGTGAAGTATCATGAGTCTTTCTCTATTATGTGCACAGCCTGGCAAGGCAATGGTCCCTCATGCACTTGGGCAGGTGGGAAGTCTTTCCAGGTGGCTTCCAGGTCCACTGCTGGTAAGGAGCTAGGAGCAGATGCATCAGGGTGTGGGGTTGAAGCTGGACAGGAAAAGAGGGGAGTCTTGATCTTTGAGTTGGACCTAGAGCAATCAGTTCCTAGCTTGCAGTACAAGGTAGCATGCAGGAGAACATCCAAAGTTCCCAGGTAGGAGGACTCCCTCCCCAGGAGAAACTGGAGTTCTCATCAGCAGGTATCTGCAGGCTTTGCCATTTGATAGCCAACTTCCTGCATGCTTCAAGCTCAGGCAGGATGTGGAAGATGACAAGCTCATCCCATGCTGTTCAGACATGGTGATGATGTTCAAACAATCCTATTGTTTCAACAGACAAGGGTGGCAATAACAGAGGTAGGCCAGGAGCAATGGTTGATCTAGATGTGGGATGTCTAGAGCCATGGGGAAAGGCTCTGGCCAGTGTCTTTAAGTCTTAGGTGAGGAGGAGTTACTTCCCACAGTGGTAGCATTCACTATTAAGCTCCAAGATGGCCAATCTTCCTTCCAGTATCTTGCCACAGTGCCAGTGTATAATGAAATACAACTGTCTTCCTGCAGAAGTCTGCACACAGTGAGCCCGCTTGCTGGGAGCAGCACTAAGGGTCAGCAGGTGGGACATAGTTCAAAAGGCATTAAGGGGTAGGTAGGAAGTGCAGGTCCTAAAGGAGATAGAGCAGAGAATGAGGAAGTACAGCGCATGAAAAATTAATGACTAAGACGTTTTCAGGAGTGATAAAACTGAATAGAAATTAGGATGTATAATTACTCAACTGCCAAGAGAGAAAAAATAAAACAAGGAGGGAAAATTCTCTCAAACAATGCAAAAGAAGGCCATAAAAGGGTGGGTAGGTGGGGGGAGGGTAGCAGAAATTTAGAAAAATTGAGACAAAGAAACAATGTTAAAAAAAAGAAAACTGGTTGTAATGATTCCAAATGTTTAAGTAATGATTCTTAATGCATAAGCATGAGCCACCAACTTGAATATACCAAATGTTTTCAGACTGAAGACAAACTCAAAACCTGGCTCAGAAGCAGAAGCGTCAGCAGGTGGCCACGGGTTTCTCAGGGTGGATGGTTTGTACCGAGTGGACCTGATTACTGGATGCATTTCCAAGAAAGCTCTGTTTTCTCCTCGACTGCAGCTTTGAGTTTTGAGTTTTTAAAGCTGCAGTCTGGCACACAAGCTTAATTAAGTCAGCGCGGAACAGGAAAAGAGCTTAGCTTCCTGCTTTCTAGACAGCCCTACATCCACACCTGAGAGCTCCGTTATCCACTAAGGCCATCAGTCACCAGTGGGTGTTCTGCTTTCATGGGGGATGAGAGATGAGCTATTTCCAAATGAGCTATTTCCATGGAGTGAAAGGCAGGGGTTGAAGACAGGCCCCCATGGGCAAGGATCTCTAACCCAATGTTTATTTCACCCCACGGATGGTGGTAGTCTTCTGGGAGCCTGCCTGCCTCGTCTGCCTGCCCATGGGCTCACAGCCACCCACACCACCTGCAGCTCTGCAAGCTTTCCTCCAAAATGCATTTACTTTTGTTCCTCTTTCCCAGGGAGCAAGAAGTGAATTAATTATGATGATCAACCCCTAATTTACTGATGACACAGACAAGCAAACCGAATTATCTGCCCCCTCTAACCATAGATAAGCAACAGGTGTCCCCGACTCTGTCAGAGGGGAGAGGGAAGGGGTCAGGGCAGGTGACATGGCGGATCAGAGCACTGACCTTAGTGTCAGACAGGCTACCCATCAGATCTCAATACTGCTAAGCTTTATCTTTGAGCCTCAGTTTACCTTTCTGTAACAATAGTGGAATACCATTTCCAAAAGCTATGTGGATGTAAATATTATTATTCCCTTCATTTTACAGATGAGGAATGAGGAACTGAGATGGAGATGGTAAGTCACACAGACTCAAACACTGTCTACCACTACCACACAGTGCTTTCGAAGATGACGGTGCCCACCACACAGGGCTCTTGTGGAACAAGAGCTGTGGTAGCCCACACACAGTGGGCACTCGGCCCTGGTGCCTGTGATCTAGTACCCAATACTGTCCCTTGCCTTCCTCATGAGCATTCCTTTCTATGGTTAATAGTGGTATTTTCTGTAGGTCTGGTAGCATGAGAATCTGAAGGTGCTCCTTTGACCACTTGTATTCACACAAAGGTGTCACTGATTTATTACATGCAGGTTAGCTTCTGTTTATGCATTGTGTAGCTGCTGGCAATCACATCCTATCTTGTGTGTATAAAGTTACTAATTTCTTAAGCCTTTCCCATCCTCTGAGTCCTGCATGTGGCCACTTTACCTACTCAGAAAGCAATGTTGAGAGACATTCATGTCTTCCTTCTTCTGACGGAAGATGGCATCGTTGGGTCTATGGCAATGATTGTCTGGCAAGTGTCTCTAGGGTGCGCCGTGGTGTGACACCAGAGAGCAGCCAATCACACTGCCTGGAGAGCGTGCCAAAACAGGAGCCAATTGTTACAAGCAGACTCCTTTCCCCTTTTGTCTCTAGTCATTCCAAATTTAGACTGAATCAGGAAACACAATGGGCCACGAGGATGAAGAAATCTAGAAATGAGAGCCACTGCCCTAGTCCTCACTGAATGCCTTAAAGCTCTTGACCCTTCGCTCACATTGTACTTGATCACACTGGGACTCTGTTCCAGAGATTGTGTGGAGTCACACTGCTCAGCTAAGCAGAGCTGCCATTGTCCATGCGAATACGATAGTTTACAAGCTCTACATGTGAGTCCACGTCACCAGCTATGTGCACTCATGTGTCCAGGACAGACAGCGATGTGGGCTACAGGTACTGCTGAATGAATGGCCGTGATCCTGGAACCACATTCAATCGCCTTCAGAAAACCAAATTCCCTTAGTCACATGCCTTTCCTCTAACAAGACTTCTGTCAGCTAAGTTCTACCTTAGCTGCTTATATATAAAACTCATTTGCTCAAATTGAAAAATTTAAAACAAGCCCTTGAAAGACACCGTTAAACCAAATGTGGTGTGCTCTTGTAGTCTCAGCACTCAGTAGACTGCAGCAGGAAAGTATCGATTTTGAGGCTAGCCTGGCTGCATAGGAAGATCCTAGCTAAGCAGGGACACACACACACACACACACACACACACACACACACACATACACACACGCATGCACGCACGCACGCACATACGCACACACGCGCACACACACACAATGGATAAATGGACAAGGCTTGTATTTTGCTTTATTTCCATAGCCTTTGTCCAAAAATGTATATCCTTACTCCACTTCATGGATACATGAATACAAACTACCTAGGAGTGCAGAATCTCTCCAGAGTCCAAACAGTAAGGATTTTGGATCAGAAAGGCTTTCTGTGCCAGCCTGGCTAGGTGGTAAAGACAACGATGCTCTCTAAGATCCTTGACAAGGTAAAGATGCTGATGGGAGTCCTGAAGATGCCTGTCCTTTGCAATGTTGTCTGAACAGCCCAGGGTCCCAGCCTTTGGATATCTAGATCCCCAGACCAGCAAAAGTTGCTGTGCTGCTGAGCAAAGAGGAGTGCTGTAAAAAGCTACCTCCCATTAGCTGGTTTCTCTGTTTTGTTGTTGTTGTTGTTGTTGTTTGTACCAAGCCAGAAAACAGTAAACAAAATATTGAGACAACTCTCACTTCCCTGGAAGAGCATTCCGACTTCTTTCCAGCCAGACCCCCTGGTACATCTCAGTCTATCTCAGCAGGTTTTGAGTAAGAGGTGCTCTGCTTCTGTTTGTGTATTCCGATACACACTATAGATGAGTACCGGAGGAATCTCTGCACCACACAGCTCTTCCCAGCAGACAGTTTTGTATAGGTTTTGGGACCATGCCTCTATAGACACATGGGAGATCAATGACCTGTGTGCAATGGAAACGAGGCACATCGTCACTGTGAATCAACACTGACATGATACTGTGGATGTTTGCAGAGCCAAGCACCTGATCATAAAGAAATAAGTCTGTGGGCCAGATAGAAGATGGGGCCTTGGTGTCTTTTCTCCTCTTGACGTGAGTGGGCATGTTTTATAAATGGAGGTGGCTGGGAATTGTGATTAAAAAGCCCCTTGCAGCCATTTTGGAGTGTCTGACTGATGACAGCATCGCTGAGATTTTGGGGAACATGTTCTGAAGTCGCACCCAGTTTGTATTATTTTTCACCTCATTCCAAATAGAAATCGAAAGAGACTCTGCTAAGATCTGACTTGCACTTCTGCAAAGTATTCTAAAATTTCTATTTATTTTTCTCATTTCTAAAACACAGTCTGAACGGCTCTGAAGGAGCTTTAGTATTTTGGGGTCTGAGCTAAAGTGAAATGAAAGGGCAGTGTGTTGGCCGGGGTTCAGCACATATGGTTTCAGAAAAGTCCTTTGAGAGAATGCAGCGGAAACAGACAAAAATCCACATTCATGTGTCATCAAAGGGACCGAAAGAGCACCCAGGGTGGCCACAGTGTGCGAGAGCCTGCCTCTAAAAAGGCACCTGCAGTCCTTGGGAACATTGGGAGGGGCTGGGAGGAAGAAAGGCTTTCTGGGGACTACTGTAGCAAAATTTGTCACTGGTGTACAAAGGGACAAGAGAAGCAGATCTCCAACCAGGACATTGCTATATCAAACCCAGCTTCAAGAATGCTTAAACTGGGTCTCGCTGTTCCTTGAATGCCCTGATTTCTGTGCAGAGAGAGGGGAGCCGTGGAGATGGCGCCAGCCCAGTGCTGGATCAGAACTGGACCAGAACAAGCCTTAGATGTTTAGGGCCTTAGAAAGGAAATTGTTCCCATGTTGGTTGTAGATTGTTAGCAGGACACCGGAAAGCCTAGTGCACAGCAAGTCCACAGTGGTATATAAAAAGTATCTGTCCAGGCGCCACCCGCTGCAGGCTCTGACAAGGACTCTGTGCCTGTTTCCTGTTCCAGAAAGGGCAGCGTTGAGAGCTCATCTACTTTGAGCAGGGTGAGGAGAAGCCCCCTTCCCACAGCAGAGGCTGATGGCTATCCCAGATCTTGGATTGTCATTTTCAGGAAGGAAGGAGAGGTTGCAAGCTGGTGACCAAGTCACCTTTCATCTCAGCCTTCTGAACTCAGATCTGAGAGAAAGTGGATGATGTAAGATACACAAAGCCCCGTGAACTGATAGAGGAAAGCCAGGGGTTGCCGCTGACCGTGTCCCTAGGGGACAGATAACTTCCCACTGCAGAGAACATTCTGGCCTCAACAGAAGAGAAGAACGTTGAAAGATTGGACAGTGCTTGACAATACCTAAACACTAAAGGACTGGTAGATTTAAATATCAATGATTTTAAAAGATAATATCAGTTGGCCTTTTGGAAGAGGGTTGAGAGGTGCTGGGAGATGCCTATCTACTTAGAGAATTTGCCACAGAGGATTTAAAAGGGTTTTTTGTTGTGTTTTTGTTTCCTGAAATGACAGCGCTATCAGAAGCGATGTAAACTATGAATAGAAATAATAATATTTAGTAATCTAGTCACAAGGGGAACTGTCAAAAGCTCATAGTCCTATTTAATTATGGTCCAATTTTAGATTTCTTTCCAACAAAAGGAAAGTAATAAAGATTGTGGTTAAAAACTCTCCCCTCCCACCTCTTTTTCAAAACACACATTCCATAATTAGAACTAATTTTTTATTCCATTCTAATGAAATGACATGGATGCCTGAGTATCTGAAAGAGATGGGTAATTCATAACAGGGCCTGGCCAAGAATTTCGGCTTTGTCCTCAGTAGACCGTTCTGTGTAGGACGGCGAGGATACAGTGCAGTCTGGACTTTGGGACATTTTCACTTCATCCTGTCATTGGGCTGACCCGTGTGGGAGCTTTGGGCTGTCATAGCTGTTCCTGGAGGTGGGTCAGTGAGGGATGCATTCGGGTGTCAGATGACGTCAGTAAGATGTTGCTCAATTCCGGATCACCCACCAGCTCCCAGAAATTTTGGAAATGAGGAGCTAAAAGCAGTTTGGAGAGGTTGGAAAACGTCAGACTCAAATCTAGTAATTAGCTACTTCCAAAGAAGGTTGTTAGATTGGAGATGTAGTTGAGTCATGGAGTATGTGCTCAACCTGCACAGGGGCTTCGGTTTGAACCTCAGGGCTGCAAAAAGACAAGAACTGCCCAGGAGGAGGGAAAATGCTGTGGTGTCCTTAGACGTTCTAAGCTGATCACCATCTATTACAAAGAGAAGCTTCTCTGGTGTGTATGGGGGTGTGTGCATTAATCTATGTATGGAACAACAAATCATTGGGTTTTGGTTTAATACTATGTCAATTTAGCAGAGTAATAGCAGTAGGTTAACTTCTATGACCTATGACCTGTCTAGCCATAGGTTCTTGACTGCATAATGGTGTCAGGTATGAGTTTTATGTTGGGGAGCAGGATGATAATACACTCAGAAAGTCATTTGTTATTCCCATGATATTTGTGCCGTTATTGCACCGGTGGGAATGTCTTTCCAGGTCTGACGTTATTATATTTCTCGAATTGATGAACACAGAGACCACTGCTGGCCAAGATACAAAGAACAAGAGACTGCAAAATGTTCCGCCTTAAACCAGACATCTGTATCAGTTCTCTCCTCCCAAGGCTCAGGGATCATTTTGGGAAGAGGGGATTGGAAGACTGTAAGAAACAGAGGTGGTATATAAATTCAAGGAGACAGATAGTGTCCTATAGACATAACCAGACAGCTACACATTATTATTGTGACAGCATGCACAATCCCCACATAAGCTTAAGGAAGATCAAATCTCAACATGGAAGGGGGATGTGGACATGAAATTCCTTCTCTATCTGAAGAGCTGTTGACAAGTGATAGCTGCTGGGAAGTCTGTGTGCTAAACTATATTTTCTCATGGTCTCCATTCTTGGGACACTGGAATTTGGGGGTTTTATAGCAGAAAGATTGCCCCTGTAGAGATAGCTAATTCCTAAAGAATACAGCTAACCCCATAAAATCCCCCCTCCACTTTGATATGCAACCAATCAATCCAAAGCCCCACCCCTAATCAGAGTCTCTGTTAAAGCCTCGAACAACTAGGGACCACTCCAACAGTCCTGAGACCAGAGTGATTTAGGCTATCACATCCTTAAAATGATTCAGTATACCTACCATGCTTGATCAATCCCATCCCTCATAAATCCCATTGGAGGTCATGAACACATTCTCTCTCTTCCTTTTTTTTTTTTTTTTTTTTTGCCTTGACTAACTCATTCCTTCCCCCACTTGGCTCTGCACAGTGTGTTTTGCCTCCTGCTTGTAGGAATCTGCGAGGATAGCTGTCTTTCTTCTGCATGGTGCCTTCTGTGTCTGATCCTGTCCAGCACAAACCCCATCACAGACTTAACACACAGAGATAGGGACCACCGGAATCTGGCTGGTAGCTCATCCGAGGCAGGGCTAATGGAGAGTATTGGTAGACCTTTGAGCTATGGCTGCAGAGATGGTGTGAAGCTACTAGGAATCAGTACCTGTAAAGACACATCTAGCCGGATGGTGGTGGTGCACGCCTTTAATCCCAGCACTCAGGAGGCAGAGCCAGGCAGATCTCTATGAGTTTGAGGCCAACCTGGTCTACAGAGCGAGATCCAGGAAAGGCGCAAAGCTTCACAAAGAAACCCTGTCTCGGAAAACCCAAAAAAAAAAAAAAAAAAAAAAAAGACACATCCGTGGAATTCTTCTTACCATGGTGTATGTATTCAAATCAACAACAACAACAACAAGGACTGGCATGATTGTTCAGAAGGTAGAGGCACTTATAAGTGAGCCTGATTCTGATCCTGATCCTTGGGTTCCACAAGGTGACAAAAGATGACTGACTTCTGAGAGTTGTCCTCTGACCTTGACACATGAGCAGTGGCTTGCCTGTATTTACATGCATGTGTGTGGGCATACATACACACACATACACACACGATAGATAGATAGATAGATAGATAGATAGATAGATAGATAGATAGATCATCAATAGGGAAACATGAAGAGTACCCAGATGCTCTGGATAGGTCACCAGTAAAACTCATCTTAGAGTAGAATCCCCAGTATGTAATGGGAACTTTCTTAGGAACAGGGTAATCTGTTAATGATTTGCTGTTACAAGGAACTAACAAACTGGTGGGACAACAGGTTATCATTCGAGTAGGTCTGTGAGCAAAGCTAGTGTGGTCTGCTGCTGTCTGCAGCCTCCAGCAGCGTGAAACACCCTGCATAGCTTCCACACTCTGCAGGGTCCCCAGCAACAAGAGGCCCCTCACCAGGCTCAGCTTGTTAACCTTGGACCTTACAGTGTTCAGAAGCATCATCTGAATACAACCTTATTTTTCATAAAACCACCATCCTGTGGTATTTAATCATAGCAACAGAAAGTAAAATAAGACATCATGGGAAGTGTAATAGCTTGGAACAAACCAAGGGAGGCTTTTCTTTAAAATTTCCTCTTTTATATATGAAGCAACTTCAGTTCTGGCAACTTATCTTTAGGAAATAGTCAGATATGTCGAATCTCTTTGAGAATATTTTTTGTTGCCCATAAGTTGGCGTTTAGAAAATCACTTTAAAGAGGCAGTACACGATTTGTTAATTATATAATGATACAGTCACATGCTGCATTCCTCAGCAGTCACCTGGCACAGTGTTTTTTTGCCAGGAGGAACAACAATATAAATTTCAAAAGTCAACCAGTGGAACAGTGTTATTTTATAATTCCTTTTCACAAAACACACGCAGACATTCACACAGAGATTACAATTAGGAGTTACGGCTGAGTCATGTCACTACAGTTGGCTCACACAGGCATTTATTTTTCTGTATTTTCTGAATTATGTATGATGAACATGTATACTAACGCCATGCAGTTTTCAGGCTGGGTTCTCCCTGGTGAAGGATTGGGAAACCTCGAACACCCAAAGGATTTCTCTGGAAGTAGCATGTGAGGTTAGATCGATGCTCATTCCCCAAAGATCAGAGAGCTTTTCACATAGTGAGGATTTGGTTAGGACAAAGGTCATGAACAGTTGCTTTCCAGGCTCAACAAGCAATGGGAGAGTTCCCAACACTTGGAACGGCTGGGCCCACATGCTTTCTGGTGACTAGAGCCTCACTCCACAACAAGAGCATGCGAAGGTGAGAGCTGGGGCAGAGGACGCTGTGCTCCGCTCCCGTTAGAACAGAAAATTCATAATTGGCAACAGCAGGGTCACAAAGCAAAGCCAGAAGAGAAATCAGGGGTGAGAGAGACATCATCTACCAGCAAAAGGAGAATGGTCACACAGAAGAGCAATGAGACAGTCAGCCCTTTAGGGACCAAGTGGGAGAGTACTCACATTAAATACCCTCCTGAAGATGCAGTGCAAAAACTCAACTATGATGATGTTTGAAAGGGGTAAGCATAGAGAAGTAAAGGAAGGGAAAGCTATGTTGATTCCCTTCCAAATCTCTTCCCATTAGGAAAGCATTGTGTCCTCAAACTCCAGGATGAGAAGAAGGATACCTGGCCCTTTTAAATTCTTCAAGGATGCACTAAATCTCAACAGCAACATCAAAGACCTAGGAAAGTCAGGTGCATGTGAAGTGAATGCCCTGAAATTACACGTTGCATGTCATTGAAGTTGCATAGACCTTTTGTAATTATGGAGAAATACTATTAAAATGCAGGTACCCCAAATTTGAAGTCAGCGATTGTCACAAGGCAGCTGCTTTCTGACAAATAACCTGTGACAATTTCATAATGCAGGGCTCAGGAAGCTCATTAGGCCCCACGCATGGTGCCACTGAAGCTCCGAAGGGCTTCCCAGGGTTTGTGAAAATGTAATTAGGCAAACCACAGGCATCTGTGAATATGGTGTTTTTGCTCCAGATGGGTGTAACCTCAGGGTACCCCAGAGCTTTCCCAAGGACAGTTTCTCTCGGCGTCAGTGACTTGAACACACACCTGAGATGGTCTTTTTGCTTTTGCAGGAGAAAATGTTGCCAGATGAGTAGATTAAACTGAGCAGGGTTGCTAGATTTGGTTATACCTCTCTATGCCACTGGCTACTGATGGAAAAGCCAGAATGTCTTTCATCCTACAAAATGGTCCTGATCATTGACCTTTGTACAGCTTTTCTATTTTTTTTTTCCTTTTTTGAGACAGGGTTTCTCTGTGTAACAGCCCTGGCTGTCCCAGAACTCAATCTGTAGACCAGGCTGGCCTCAAACTCACAGAGATCCGCCTGCTTCTGTCTCCCAAGTGCTGGGATTAAAGGTGTGTGCCACCACCACCTGGCTGTACAGCTTTTCTAAATGTCATGCTGGCCTGGGAAGATTTGCCTATAAGATTTTCTCTAGGCACTAGGTATGCAATACCACTGGATCCTGGAAGAATTGGCCCTCACCACTCCACCCTCTGTGGCCAAAAAGCTTCTCCCTGGGAACTGAGTGACTATTGGTGTGTGACCTACAAGCTCATGACTCAGTTGACAATAGAAAGAAGTACAGAACATGTCAACACACTGTCTGGTCCTTAATTCTGCAGGGAGAAGGTCCCAGTTGAGGGACCCTCTAGAATGAGCAACGATGGGAAATAACACAGGCTCTAGAATCTGACAGATTGGAGCTTGACACATTGTAGGTGATGCACTCTCTCCCTCTTCCACGGCACTTGCCAAGCGTTTGCTTCTCTGAGCCTCAGCGTTCCGTCCTTAGTGGAGTAGAATTATTTTCCTAATGGCAATTGATGATGATTAACTGGAATATGGCAGTGCATTTTGGGAAAGTACCCATTTGTGTGTTCCTCACATTCATCCACTTTTCCTTGTCAGTGATTCCTTGTCTTTCTACTATGGAGGCCTCTTAACCCCATGAAATTTGAATCAGAGGAAAACAATGGTTTTTTTTACCCTTTGATGAAAAGGCAAAACAAAACAAAAAATCCTCACTGAAGGAGCAACAGGAAACGTTTTTCTCAGGCACACCTGAGAAGGGAAGCTTCTTGTGTTCTCAGAGAACCACACCATGCTCCCACTGCCCTTCACAGACTGTCTGGAGATGCCCCTGCCTGGGCAGGGATGGGGCGCACATGAGTAAAGCATCCAAAGAGGTCAGATGGGGTGACAGGTAGGGGTTTTCTGAAGGAGAGCTTGTCACCGGTACTCACAATCCTAACTACCCTTGACTGCAAATGCCAAACACTGGCTCTTCTTAACCTAGAGAGTAGATGGATGTGTCATGAGGCTATCAAGGAACATGGGAATGTAAAGTGTTGAGTGGTACACAGACACTGGGTAGCAAGAATGCCAGCCGAGACCTCACTACCCAGTCAGGGTGTCTCTGCTATGGGTAAATACCTGGCTATTGGCCTCATATCTGTAGAGGAGGCTGTGGATGTCTCCTGAGATACTACAGATGATGTTTGTGGCTTGGCTTCAGGGAGAGTCCTACGAAGGCAGATACTGGCTGGGATCTCTCATGTGTCAAGCAAGTATGAGGTACCCACATCTAGCATGAGGTACACTTCAGTCCTGCATTCTGCTACCTCCCCAGGGCCCATGTTGCGATGGAGAAAGGAGTCTCTGTGGAAAACTAAAACTGAACCACCCTGAGGAGTGACCACAGCTATTGGGGACTCTTCTCTCCCTCAGCTCTGAGAGTAGCCAGAACAGCATAAAGGACTCTAGGATAAAGGACCTACACACTTGCCTCCAGAAGGGACCAGGGACCCAGGGACCCTCCTACGGCAGCCCAAGGAGGTGAGTGTAGATGGCACCAAGTAGAAGGACCAGGCACTGTCATCGAGCCTTATGGGTTATGGGGACATTCTGGGCTCTGTTGGGGGCAGGGGAAGGTCTATAAGAGGTTTGGGGGCTGAGGCACCCTGTGGTCTGGTGGGAGAGGTGCCACAGTGCCAGCCGTCCTTGCCAGAGGGGTGGAGTGGCACTTAGAACTTGCCTGTGCTGAGGGGAGGCAATGGCACCTCATGGACTTTCCTCCAGGCTCCATGCTGGTGAAGAAACTGCCGGATGAATGGGGATGGGAGGCATTTACCTCTCACTATTAGTCAGCATGACTTAAAGGGCCTAAGGGCGACCGACCGACCGTTTTCTCTGTTGATAAGAAGGGGGATTGAGATGAAGGTTGAGTTTCGGTAGAGACTATGAAATGGGCTGTGAAAAAAAGGTGACGGAAGTGAGAAAAACGGTGAAGGAGGCAACCCAGACTCATAAGACAAACGCCATATGTCCTCGCTCATACGTGGATCCTAAGTTTGAATTTTTAGATTTCTGTATTGGAGTGTCTGTAGAAGCCAGGAAGCAAAAAAAGGGGGGAGGGGCTAAGCGGGAGAGAGAGAGTAAAATACAGGGCTTCTGGAAGTGGTAGGGGATACTAGGTTGAAAGTTTAAAAGAGCAGGGGGAAGGTTATCAAAAGCTCAAAAGCTAAAGATGCGTGGAAAAGCCACATACAGCCTACCACTTTATAAATACGCTATAGAGGAATCAGGATAGAAGCGAGTGGACGACTATCCTCGCTGGCTGGAGTTCACAGTGTCGGAGTATACTATGCAGCCTGTTCAGGAATGAACTCGTCAACAGGCTCACTCAGCTCTAAACAACACATGCTGCAGTAGCTCCCTGCCAGGCAGGATCTACTCACTGGTATATCCTGACACAATTGTTTTGGGGAAGATCAATTTTTTGCTTGTTTGTTTAGAAAATGTATTAAAAGATGTATTTTTGTTATATGTGTATGAGTTATGTTTTGCCTGCATGAATATATGTGAAATGCATGTATGTTTTGTGTCAAACGAGGCCGGAAGAAGGCATTGGATGCCCTGGAACGAGAAGTGCAAATATTTTTGAAATGCATGTAAGTGTTTAGAATCCAACCTATGTCTTCTGCAAGACCAACAAGAGCTCTTAACCAATGAGAAAGCTCTCTACTCTATCAAAATCCATTTTTATTTTGTTATTTTATATATATATGTGTGTATATATGATGTGTGTGGGTTGTGTGAATGCAAAAACACATGTGTGGAGGCCAGAGGACAACTCTGTGGAGTCAGTTCCTTTATTGGAGTTCCTAGAATCAAGAGTATCAGGCTTGCACAGTAAGTGCTTTTACATACCAAGCTACTTCTCGGGTCCTGGACAACTGCCTTGTGATTGGATTGGAGGCCCATTACACGGGAGGGAGTACACAGCTGGTACTATAAACCTTGTCAAAATGTATGGATGGGAAGACAAGGGCACAGTGGGAACATTCATCCACTGTTTCCCTAAATGGACGTGTCACACGCCCTTCTAAATATTTACATTTATTCCAACAGACTAGTGCTGCTGTCAGTCTGGGGCAGGACAATTCTTTTGGCTGAGGGTTGGTTGCATTTAATGTAGGGACTCACATCTGATCAAAGTGCCGAGAATAAATGACTGCTGAATACTCAGACTAAACTGAGCATCTGTATTGCTACCCAAAGGGCCCAGGGAACATTTCAGAAGAGGAGGTGAAAGATCATAAGGGCTGGGGGATGGGGAGGAGAGCCAGATATGACATGGATGCTGCAATCTTGTACACACAGCAGCTATGGACACCTGTGCCAGATGGAGCCTTTCAATGTTTCATCATGGAAAGAAGCTGTGCTCTCGAGGCCACACCCCGCCCAGGGCTCTGTGGCCGCTTAAATGTTGCTGGAGGCAGGAGCATCACACCCGTTAAGGGTGTAGCTTCTGGGAGTCTTGCTGGAAAAGAGGGGTTTTAGAGGGAATGGATGTTGATAACAGAAGAAGATGGGGTGAATATAACCACAAATATAGTCTATATGTGAAATTGTCAAAAAAAAAAAAACGGGAGAAAAATTGCAGAGGTAGAGCTCTGTGTTGTGTTTTTCAAATATCTGATCAGCTGGCTTGAAAATGGGAATTTACTTTATGAGCTATCCTCAGTAAGAGGTGACTTCATCCCCCACAGGATATTGAGTGATACCTGAAGATATCTGGGGGTTTTATAACCTGCAGGGGAAGACCTTATGCTCTTGGTTTCTGGCAAGTTCAGGTCGGCATTGCTAAAAAACTTGAGGCCAACCTCCCCAACGAGGAGCTATCCAGTCCTGATTATCAGTGTTGCTAGGCCTGGGGGCCTGTAAGGCATATGGGGTGTCACTGGGGTTCCACATGATTACCTTGATGCATCTGTGCACTATGAAGATATGTCAGAGGACCTGTATCTAGAACGGGAGCCCAGGGCACTGAGGCAGGCATTGTACCTCAGAGAGGAGAGCGTAAGGAGTGTGGCTCTGACCAGATAACAAGGTGGTCTTCAGAGCTGTCCTGACTTGTGGCGAGACAGCTTCAAAGAGGACAGTCAGCTCCATGAGCTAGAATTAAGGACACCTCTGGTTTTGTCCCTGTCCCTTTCTGATCCTCTATATTACATACTCAGAGGCATATAGGAGCTAAAGATGGTCCTGGTCCACTAAGAACTCAGATTCAGGGTGAAAGTGTTTCTCTTTCTAAAGCCCAGAGGCCAGGTAAACCTACTTGCTCTGTTAGTCAATATCAGCCTTTTAATTTTCAAAGCAGAGATTTTGTTTCCCATCTCCACCTCCAGCTGGACACTGGACAACATCTAGGGATGTGTTAGATTTCACCACTGGGGAGATGCTAGACCACCAAATGTGTAGAAGCTGGAAACAATGCTTACCACTCTCCATGTGCAGAACAACAACCCTCCTCCCTGCAATGAGTGGCTGGAGATGACATTCTAATGGCACCCAGTAAGAAAGCCTGCTCTCCATCAGTGATTGGCAGCCTTGGTTTTAATGTCAGAATTAGGTACAGCACTACATCGGCCCTGTCTTCAAAATCTGATTCATGGCAGAATCCCGAAGTTTTTAGAGCTCACCAGCTGATTCAACTGATGGAGCTGGTGAATCTCCAGCCTAGATCCTGATTGATAGAGCTGGTGAACCTCCAGCCTAGATCCTGATAGAGCTGGTGATCCTCCAGCCTAGATCCTGATAGAGCTGGTGATCCTCCAGCCTAGATCCTGATAGAGCTGATGAACCTCCAGCCTAGATTTTGTCAAGCCCATCAAAAACTGACTGAATAGCATCTCTTTCTGCCCCCATGGCCAAACTATTTGTGTGGGGACAGGAGACCTTAGTCAACACCTCAGGGTCCCTTGATTGTAGAGAGAAGGGACACATCACTAGCCCATTTAGACCATATGCAAAACTGAGGGAAAATTGGGAAATAAAAAATTCCTTTGGTCCTCTGCAGGATGATGAAAAGCCAGAAAAGCCAAACCCACACTGTTTATTGAACCATGATCCCATCTTAGTCAACTTCCTGTTGCTAACACATAGTACAGACCTGTTCCTGAAAGAGAAGATGAGGAGATGAGAAATAAGGACGAGAGGAAAGCTGGGGTCAGAACATCTTACACAAGCCATGTCTTGTGGCAAACAGATTTTTTTTTTTTTAAAGAAGCACAGCATCTTATACAAGGCTTTCGGGGGTGTGGAAAATGAGACATAGGCAGCAGATGCTATCATACAATGAGAAGAAGTAAGCAAGATGCAAATACAGCAATGTTGAATAAAGGGAGCACAAGATATCACAAGAGTATCACAGACTGGGCATTCAATGGCTTTGGGACTGATCACCACAGCCCTTGAAGGAAAGGAAAAGTTGGATTCTCAGGATACAAAGTTGAAGGTCCCCGAAGGCCCTGGTCCCAGGCTATGACTGGCCTTACCAATTATGTTCCTGGTTTTAGACAAGGAACCACATTCCTTCTCCATACATCAGGGCCTCAAGGAAAAACCCTGGGTTGGCCTGGGTCCCAACACAGCACCAGAAACAGGGTAAGTTATAAGGGAAAGAGGTTTACTGGGGCTCTAAGTTCTGGTACAAGATGAAGAGGCCATTATCAGGTGGCAGCAGAGTCTCAAGACACTACAGGTGGCAGGGTGAGGCAGGGAACACAGGGGATGTGTAGCTAAACTGGCTTTTATAGACTCCATTCAAAGCATAGCAGATACTCAGTTCACTTATCCAGGAGGCCTCCACTGTCCTTGGTGGCAGGGGGTGGGGGATGAACTACAGCACAACAACATCTAACTCTTGGCTTTTACTTAAAAAAAATGGATAAATGTAGAATGAAGGCAGGTTTCTAGGAGAATTTCCCCTTGTCTTTCCTAACTGGCAGATGAAGCACCTATGAACAGAAAGGGCGCTGCTTGGAAATAAACCTGAGCATCATCAGTGATGCCCTGGTGACTCTCTGGGTGGACACTGGGGCTGGTGGCAGTGGAGAATCTACAGTGTTGGCACTCTTGAAAGAAGAGTCTTGGGGTCCCAATATGGAAGGAAGGAGGTGACCCAGATCCTAGTTCCCACTGTACCTTCTACATTTAGAGGGTATAGGACTCACTCAGGGGCAGCTCTTGCCTGACACAGAGAACCTGGAACAATTCCCTGAGTCCTTTCTGCCCCCGGAAATGTGTATCATTTCAAAGAGTTCCTGCTCCGCAGAGAAGATAATCCCAGAGGGTGGTGGCTCTCCAGACAGGCTGTGATGGGAGCCCAGTGGGATGCGCTGGAAGGGTTCCAGGATGGATTGATACCGATGGACACATGCTGCGGCTAAGGAAAAGGCAGGCCGGGAGGAAATTTTTGGTCTGAAATGATGGCAGGAAAACTGTAAATTGCCTAAGTTGACATTATCTGCCTTCCATGAAATGGAGGGAGAGTTTGAGAAAAATGAAGCATGCTACAATGTCTTTCATACTGAACTGAATGTCAGGGCAATGAAATCCTTCTCTTCACCACAGTCAAAGTGCACCGAGTTTTATAGACCCTCAGTAAATTATGATTTCCATTATTATGTAAGCCTGACTACAGTGCTCTAGCAGCATCGATGATTGCTAGAAACTGGCTTCTCAAAGTGTCCCTGGAAACAGGGCTCTGTCAAGTATAAGATCACTGGTGACCCCCTGTTGTGGTCATCTGGGTACGATTTCCCACAGGAGCCCTGCTTTAACCCTGCACTGCCTAAAAGGAGAGTAAGGTGGGGGAGGGTTGCCTGTGCCTCGATTTCTCTGATCTTTGGGAAAAGGGCATTGATCTAACTTCACACGCTGCTTCCAGAGAAATCCTTTGGGTGTTCAAGGTTTTCCAATCCTTCACAAGGGAGAATCCAGCCTGTAAACTGCATGGCGTTAGTATACATGTTCATCATACATAATTCGGAAAATACAGAAAAATAAACGCATGTGTGAGCCAACTGTAGTGACATGACTCATCTGCAGGTGAGAGGTTTACATCCCTCCTGGGTGTTGGTCTCCAGGTCTGTCCTGGTCACTCCATGTCCTTTGCTCACTGTCTGCAGTCACCTCTTCAAGGTCCTCTCCCATTGGTCTCTTGCTGTACTTCCTAGGGTAGGAAAGCTTTTGAAATGGCATCCCTAACATTGTTTTTCCTAGGCCACTCTCGGGCAACATTTAGGTACCCCTTAAAATCTCAATGGCTTACAATAATAAAGGTTTATAGCAGCATCACCTTACCTGTGAGAGATATGTCCGAGAACCCATCAGATGCTTGGGACAGTAGTGAAGTCTACATATACTGTATTTTTCTTCTATACAAACATTCTTATAAAGTTTAATTTAAAAACAGCACAGTAAGAGATTAAAAATACTAATGAAATGCAATTAATATAGCAATATATTATACCGAAAGTTAAATGAATTGGGTCTCATCTCTCTCAACATATTATATTGTGAATTGTAGCAATCTCAGCTTATATGTTCTTTATTAAGTCACTAACTTCCAGTTTTCACTTAAAGGAAGTGATTGATAGGCTTCTATCCAGATAAAATGGTAGCTGACCTGAAAACCCGCATCATACTACCAAGAAACCAGTGGGAGGGTAGTGTATATGGTGTGGACACTGGAGTCAAAGGCAAGAGTCACCTCCATAGCAAGACAGACCAAGAAAACTTGAGATTCTATTATACTACTCATAACAGCATGCAGTTGCAATTTGTGGGTTGTTTATTTCTGGAATTTAATCTTAAAATTGCAGATAAAGGAACTTGGAGAATGCCAAACATGACGTAAGAGGAGACTCATGTTTTCCTTACTCATCAACTGTGGCTGTGCTTCGTGTCCTCTTATTACTGGGACCCACGCAGAGGAATGGCTGGAATGGGGAACTAATACACTCATTAGATTCTGCTCTCTTCTGGGGATTGAGGGAGACTCAGAACTGAGTGAGGCAGAGGCTCATCTTGCTGCTGAAAATGTCACAACACTATTTGTATGGTGCTAGCTGGCTGCCTGGCTGATCTTGCCCTTGACTTCAGACCCAGTTGCTCTGTTTGATTCTTGTGTGTATGTGTGGTGGGGGCTACATGCATGTTCCTGTGGAGGCACAATCTTGACTATCATTCCTCAGACACTACCCAGCCCTTTTCACTGTGCTATGTTACATTGGAGGGCTTCTCTGATATTGAGACAAGGTCTCTTACAGGCTTGGAATCCATCAAGCAGGGTAAGCTGCCTGCCAGAGAGGCCCAGGTATCCACCTGTTTCTGCTTGCCCAACATTAAGATTATAAGAATGTGTTGCTATGCCCAGCTTTAAAAAAATAAGGGTCCTAGGGGATTGAATCCACATCTTCATGCCTGTTAGGCACATCGTTTACCAACTAAACCACATCCCTGGCTTCAGGTTGCCTTCTTATACATCTTCTTTATAATTGCTCAATTCATGGGCATTAGCTACACTCTCCTCTTCTGGAGTTAACCCCACAGATGTGGAGCAGGCACTCGTGTGGACCTTCACAGACATATGTGCTCTGTTCTTGTTCCCTTTGGAATTTCTCATCCTGCCAACTGCATGGCCTCTTTTTCCTCAGGGTAGAAACACTCTGGGATACCTTCTTGTGTCTTTGACCCTAAAGGTCAATGCTCTAATGATGCCATGAGTTGTTCCAGCCTTTGAAGTTCACAAAACCCCCTCTGCCTGAAAAGGCAGAGGTCTTGCAGCAGGAATCTGCAGCTTCCAGTGCTGGTTGTAAATTTCAAAGCTATCTGAGCCTTTGGTGAGCATCCTTGTTCCTGTGTATCTGCTGCCCCCCAAAGCAATGGGTACCACTAACTTCATGAGTGGAGGGTAAATACCACAAGGGATGATCTCAGACTCAGAGAGAAGAGATCTTTCTCCTTGTTTAATCTTGCCACCCTTTGAGACTTCACTCAAGTTTCAAAACTAGCAGAAGAGAAATAAAACAGAGAGAACATCTTACAGGCACCCTCAACCATCCCCGGATGACAGCTGTCCCGCCTCCTAACAACTCTTCCATATGTGGCCTTCTAAAGTCAAGGGCATTGCTGCTCCAGGGGTCAGGGCTTCTGTGCTGTGTGACCAGTGGTGAGTTCCTCAGAACTCATATTCTGCCCTGTAACCGGCTCATAATTATGAGACCATCAAAGCCCTCAGTGAAACACCTCTCCCCAGCATTTTCTCCCCCTGTGCTGACCATCCATTGACACGAACCTCCCAGAAGAACAGTTGTCAAAGTCTATGTCAAGTCTTAAGAGCCACCAACAGGTTGGCGACTCCTAGTGCACCAGGCTCAGATTGGCCCCATCATAGATAGCCCTTCTCCATCAGTGTTTAAACAAACCTCACAAAGTCATTTCACCCAGGGTGGTTTTGTTTCCCATGGGTTTCCCGGTCACTGCTGGGCCAAGTTCACCCGTTCTTATTCATTTATTGCGACCCCCTTGGCTGTCCTTCTTCTCACCCACCAGGTGACACACCTCTGAAACCATAGTCTCACCATGGTATTGATTGTTCTCAGTGTAATGCGCATTCTGACCTCCTCATACCCTGCATCCAGTAGGCCCACATGCCTCTAGAACCCCCTGCCCATTCTTTCTCAAACCCTTGAAAAGGACATTTTCTTTTTTCAGTGCTAAAACAATGCAACCAAACTAAAATTCACTTAGGAAGGAAGGAGGGAGGGAGGGAGGGAGAGATGGGGGGGAGAAAAACTATCTGGGCAGGTGACCTTTGGGGCTGAGCATAATCTTTATGTCTTCATGGACTGCAAACAGCAGCTGCATGAGAATGATAGCAGTTACCATTCCAGCGAGGCCACAGCCTAGGACACAGAAACAGAAGAGGACTGCAGAAATCAGGACCACTACTAGGGCCTTGTGTGCCTTTGCAAACTCGGAAGCTAACGATGATGCATGTGACTGCATCCAGCTCCCACCCCACAGTTTGGGGAGGAATAACCAATTACCTTTGTAGTGGCCGTCAGCTATCTGCATGCTTAGTAGCCAGCAGCCACGAGATGTAAGCTGCACCCCAGTGCTGCCACCCCACCCCAGCTTTGCGGTCACTTCCAGGGTCACGTGGATTTATTTTTTATGCACAAGCAAGACGCCACTCACTTCTAATTCTTTGTAGACTCGTTCCAGAGTCTTTTTATTTTACTCAAACAGCATCATTGTTGTCCTGCAAGCCTAATGAAGGCTTTGGAACTAGCTAAAAAAACATTCATAGTTGGCTATTGTTCACTCACTTTATTTCTATTTAGAGTGACTTCTTTGGGGGATATGAAATGATTTTGAGTGGACCCACTGTACCGGACTGTACAGAGGAAATTAGTGTCAAGTGTGATAGCCAATCTCTGGGCCATTTTGGTTTTTAATATTCTACAAGTGTAATCATTTCTCAAGATTCCATTCCTGAAGAAAGTTCAGGGCTGGTGCTCTTGTCATTTTTATAGGCTAATGGATACTTCTCAATTTAATAACATCTTACGTTTGAACTGGCTTTGGCAGTCTCTAAAGTGCCATTCCTCCATGGCATCTCATTTGCTCTGGTGACAGTTCTGTGAAGCAGACAGAGAGTTACCTTATGATACAACTGAACAATGCAGAGCTGAGTCAATATATGAACTTATGTGGCCGGTGAGGGAACAGAGCCCCAACTGGAGCTTGTGGAGTGATAAACTATTTACCTTCTTGCATATGGGCTATTGGGCAGTAAAAGCGAGAACAAGATTGTGAAAAGGATGCACAAAGGTGGGCTTCTGTGTACCTCTGTGGTTTGGTCACACAAGGACATGAAAAGGCCACTTATGACTTGGGAGGTGAGCTCATAAACTTCTACTGTGGTCTCACCAGCTCTATGGCATTCCTCATAGAGAGGGGACGCTGTCTTGATGTCTGGAGACACACATGGTTGTCACAGATCTGGGGGTCACCACTGGCATCCACTGGGTATGGAGGCCAGCGGCACTGCTAAATGTTCTAAAACACAGAGCACAGCTCTGCAATGAAGAATGTTCCAACTCTGTGACAAATCTTGGGCTCACAGATTTGCCAACCGGTCACAAGGATACAGAATGTCCTCTAGAATTATCACATGATTAGCTTGGGGGAAGTATACATCTTTCCGTGGCAAGAGTTTATGAATGCTAGTAGAATCTTCCAAGAGCTTCAGTTTCAGAGTGGCCATGATGCTTTCTGTATCAAACCCTGGGCAAATCGCTGTTTTTACTAGAGCCAGAATGGGGGTGGGTGGATTTCTGACTGTGACCTCCTTCTGGGATCTGTGTATATTTTGAGTGTGTCCTCCAGAGGTTCATGTTGCTATTCCACCCAGAACTGTAAGAGGGGAGTGTGGTCCTAATGTAGCAGATGGAGAAGGGATAGGAACTTGAAGAGATGAAGTCTAGCAGGAGTTAAGACTGGACATACCCCTGACTCTGACTTCCTGTCAGGCCACGTGCTGGGTCGCTCCTGCATGACATTAAGGTGCCATCAGTCATTAGGTGGCATAGTTCAGAGGGCTATGATGCTATGGTACTGGAACTTTTAGCCTTCCAAGTTGTGGAGTTTATAAACCTATTTTCTTTATAATTATCTAGCTCTAGAGTCACCTTAATAATAACATAAAGCAGTCTACTATAACTGCCCATGATGTGACAGAAACCAACTATTTTAAAACAATGGAAGGCTGCATAAAATGTGTCTCTTCACTGTGCTTGACAACACCCTGTAACGTTTACTTACGCTGCCTCATTTGAAATGACATCATTCCTGGACAGCTTACTAACCTCAGATCCAAACTCACTTGAAGTTGGATGCTCCACTGGAGGGGAAGAGACGATGGCTTTGTTGAGCCTGAATTCAGAACCCAGCATCCACATAAAGGATAGTCACATCAGTGTATCCCTCTGACCCCAGCCCCGAAACTACAGAGACAGGCGGCTCCCTACAATTTCCAAATTCAGTGAGAGAAGTACTCTCAAAACTAAGGTTGAGTGATTGAGGAAGGCACTTGCTGGACCTGACCTCCAGCATGTATGTGTATACACACCTGTATGCGTATGTGTGTTCATACACATACTCATGCACACACCAGCTTCAAATATCCTGACTAAACATCTAGCAGGATGTCCGAGTGTGAACACTTCAGTCTGCTTGGAACAATGATGCCTTTTATGTATGATAAACTGACGGTGCCTCCTTCCTGGAAACGGCTCCACACATCCTGTAGTTGACTACTCTCTGGATGACAAGATTTTACATTCTCTGTGGTACACATACACTCACATCTTGATTAGCACATCAAGTGTTTCCTGTCCCTATATCCACAAAACCTTGTTTTATACGATCTTGAATCAGCTCTAGCCCTTCTCTAGATTGACTCTCTAAATTCCTCTCCTAGATTCACCTCCCAGTAATGGGGAAAGATAGAGCATAGAGCCTGCCAACTTACAGACAGAATACTTTATTTGAATGTCTATAGGCTGTTAAATTGTAATACATTTCTCTTCTCTAATCTCTATGCATTGAACATGTCCACAATATAAATAGTTATTGCTAGCTTTATTACCCAGTTCATACTGTTTCCAGTGGGCATGACTTCTATGGGTACAAACAATCTCCTCCTCTCTGTCTCTATCTGGCCATTACCCACAAGAACCCTGAAGTAGACTATAATCCTCCCCTTCAGTGCAAGCCTGGATTATTTTGCTCCAAGCCCAAACTTCACTTGCCAAACATAAGAGAAGTTTACTGCAAATGAGACAGTTAGGAAGCTTGAAAGAAGACAATCTCAAGGGGGAAGGCAATCCTTTAGAAAAATAAGAAAGTTAACCAACCCTTCCTCAGAAAACATAAAAGGAAAGGCACTAATGGGGTACAGCGTGCATCACCTGAGGTCCACACCATCCACTCCTATTGCAGCCGAAAGTCATCGTATTGTTTTATAGCCACTCTGCTGCCTAGATGGTCTCAGTTCAGCCTCTAATTCAAGTGCCCCTGCTGCAAAAGCTATTGTCAGCTCTCCCTGGCTCAGGGGGACCAGTCCAAGGAGCAGGGCCATTCCCCATTTCTTAGAGTGAGTTCTTTAGGCTCCAAGTTTAGTTTATTAGTTATTATAGAGAGCAGCAGGTGAACCATGTTGTCCTATGAGCACATGCTGAAGAAATTAGTTTCTACAGATATCTCACTACAGCATCCATCTTCAGAGCCAAACTTGCTCAAGGACGCATTGAAGACCAGCACATCCCCATTACCACACATTGGTCATCCAGGTAAAGGAAAGGGCTCCCTCCATCTAGGAAATGGGCCCTAGCCTGATGTCCAGAGCTAGTGGTGTTTCACCAGCTAATGTCAGTAGATTGACCTGCTCTAGCTTTGCTGGCAGATGACTTATGATGGCAGACAGAACTATAAATTTTGAAGGCAGTGTTTTGCTGTGGATATCACCCTGTATGCTGTGAATATGTTGCTCTGATTTGATTGATAAAAAAATGCTGATTGGCCAGTAGCCAGGCGGGAAGTATAGTATAGATGGGATAAGCAGAGAGGAGAATGCTGGGAAGAGGATGACTGAGTCAGGAGATGCTGTTAGCTGCTGCCATGAGAAGCAAGGTATAAAGATATTGATAAGCCACGAGCCACGAGGCAAGGTATAGTGTGGGGGTATTGTGTTCCCCAAAATATTGTGTATGCTAATAAACTT